>WJFB01002938.1:0-15690 GCA_009870185.1 Pygmarrhopalites habei
CTGTGTTGGAGACCCTGGATGAGCTCAAACGCAAATTTCAGAACAAAGTTCAATACGAGCCTGCTGCAAAGAAGGAAATTGTTTGATCAATCATCCTGTCCACTTACATTTATGCACTTATGCTATAATAAAGAAAGAAATTTTATTCTATAATACAACACTTCTGATTTTGAAACTATGCTTCCTGTCTCATCCAAACGACACCTGGTTGATCATCACGGTTTAAGTAATTGTCAAGTATTGTATTTGGAAGGACCTCGGTCGTATCAAATGACATGTCAAACAAAGCCATTGATTTTTAAGAACACAAAAATCTGAAAATTTTATTTTTGAGATTCTGAGAGTTCGATATTGTAATTTTCGACATTTTGTTTTTCGGGATTTTAATGATTCCATGTTTTGATTTTTCACATTTTGAAGATTCGATGTTTCGGTAGTTCGAGATTTCGGTATTCGAGATTTTGATAAGGAACCGACTCAGGGTCCCTTAAGGTAATAATAGGTTTTAAGGAGAGACCCTTCAATAAAAAATGAGTCACAATTCCACACACAAAAAAGTCGAGGCAGGATCTATCCTTGAAAACCCGCTTCTCTTTTGATATTTTCTGTACGACAAACAGAGATGTACGAGAAACATAGATCTCTGTTGTACGACAGAAAGACGTATTTTTCTCTCTGCAACTTTCATTTTCTCAATTACTTAACCATATTTATTTAATTTGGTGTGAGAAAATTGTTGAGATTATGTCGAATCCCTGTCCACGGTTGGAGGAGGATGAGGAGGACGATGTCGTTTTTTTGGAAGAAGTTATCAAGAAACAGGTAAAAAACATTGACAAAAGTTATTTAAAATTTCATATTTAATTTGAGTGTAGAAATTATATTGACAATTGAAATTTTGTGTAGTATAAAATTAACAGGGGACACATAATTAGCTTTGATAAATTATTTCCTGTATTTACAATACTTTGGCGAGTATGAATTTGACTTGTCGAATGTTAGAATTTTTACAAACTTTTTTAAAATCTACTTTTTGGTGATTTTGTTGTAGTGTAGGATCAAACAACTGATTCTATTTAATACTAGTATTAAATTGTTGTTGGGAAGGAAGAAATGTGTGTGTAATCTTTTTATAAGAATATTTTGTGTCCACACACACACACACACACAATGTTTTTAAAAATATTTTGTTTTTTTTCAGCCTGAACAAAAATACCAAATTCCTACAACCACGGAGGAGACTCTGAATAGTACAAATATTGTCAATGAACATGACCTTCCGACCCCAAGTATTAATACATTGGCAGCTCAAGTGTCCACGACAGTAGCTGAAAATACAGCTCCTCTCAGTCCATGGTAAATAAAATGTGTCAACATTATATTTCGTGTGTGTGTGTACTGTTTTAAGTTATGTGATAATTTGCAAACAATTGTGGAATTATTTAAAAATTCTCATTGTGTTCTAATGTGTCTGTGACATTTTATTTTTTTAGGGAAAATGATGACGTACAAAGAAACAAAAATAATAATCTTATACCTGACTCAATTATACCTGATACAACGACAGAAACACCCAAGTCAAACACATCTCCTCCTACACCTCCAGTTGAATCCCCATTAAAGTCTACTAGTTCAGACGAGACAGAGTCAAAACTCTTCAATTCAATCGGAAGTCAAGTGAGAACAATACCAAAAGATGAACCATTTGAACCTACAGATGGATTAGTTTTAGTCAGTGTGGACAATGTTATCATCCCTCGGAAAAGGTATGAAGGGAAGAAACCAATATTTGCAAGAATTGAACTCGCCCAACTCATCCAGAGTGACCTTAAGAAAATTCAGAAAATTAAAAAACTTCCCTTGACAAAAGATGGTCCTGATGAGGACCAAGATGCTCCCAAAAGTCGATACAGTCCGCTGAGAATCAGATTACCAAAACCATCTCCACTTCCAGAACCGAGACCTTCCACATGTCATTCATCATCAACAAATTACTCCAAAGTGCCTAAGAGGAAACGACCTAATGATCCGGTCGTTTCCAGAGGAGGACCAGAGGAGGAGGGGTCACCAACTATTAGTAGGGAAAGAGGATTCCAGAAAAAGAGAAGAGTATCAGTCAGGTCCACGGAAGGGTCACCTCCAGTCATGGACGACCACCAGAGACAATTTAATATTAGAAGAGTAGAAAATTTGTCTCCATCAAGACACAGAGGAAGAGGAGGAGAGTCTCCAGGAATTAATAGAGAGAGGGAGAGCCGCAGACGGGTCAAACAAGAGAGAGAGAGATTCTCTACTCATCATGTCTCATCATCTCGTTCACGTAAGACTTAACAAATTGGTTATATGGAGGTAAATTTTGTGTGTGCCTCATTACTGCGCATTTGTACAGATTTTATTTTAAATTTCAAAGTGTCCTTTTTGTGGTATTTTTTGACGTTAATAAATTATTTAATAATATGATTTTTTTTATTTATCAGGCTCCAGAGGAAATAGTGATGAAGATGAATATTTTGTCAAAATGAGAAACCGAGGAGAAAATTATAAAGGAAGTGAAGATAGAGTAAGGAAATTTTTACACAATTACACATTCAAAATTTAGTATTTACTGTGACTCAATTGTGTTATTATTGGTTTGTATTACAGTTCAGTTATAGTGGAGGTCCAAATCGTCGTCAAACTTGCGTATTGCATGTGTATGTATCACATACTATATTATTGATAATATGTTTTCTTATGGTATGACACTAGTATATTATTCATATTGTCATTATAACAGGAACTGGGTTAGGGACGGGGGACTTCCACACTCGACAGATCGCTTCTACATGAAGAAATTGGTGGGTCAGCTTTATGGTTACTTCAACGGTTTGTCAAGGGAATCCAACTTAGCCTACATCAAAATGTATGCAGAATACCCAAGGTCAGCCTGGTTGATTTATGATTCCCTTGATTCTGCAATCATGGCAAGAGAAAAAATTCAACGCCTTCCCCAAACTGCTCAACATTTTGGGTTCTTTTGTAAAGAACAAGGAAAAAGACTCGAGGTGCCGTACAGAGTAAGTTTACCAGGAATGATGAAGCAATTTAAAAATTAAACGAATATAAGTCAAAATCTTACCTATTTTCTAATATTTGCCTTTCATTTGACATTGACAGGTTGAGTACTCCAATAAAACAAACTTTCGGGATTAAAAAACGAACAAGATAATTTACTACTTTTCCTAGAAACGAATTTTTAAATAAGACACTATACGGTAATGTGTGTGTGTGTGGATGTAACGAAACCGCATTTATATTTTATATTTGACACACACATGATGCACTTTAAGTTACACATTTTATCCAAATATTTTTCGTCCATTTCGTAGCTTTTTTAAAACAAAGTGAGTCTTAGTACAAGTTGTAAATGTTTATACAAATTCGGTTAACTAATGTAAAGTGAAGAATTTGAAGTTATATTGTTGTTGAAATTAAGTTTCATTTAAGTCTTGTGAATAAATTTTGATTGCAGATATTTTGACATGTTCACAATTTATTTTCCAAGTTCAATTACACAAGAATTTATCTAATCTTCAAATTTCTATAATGATATTGAAAGTATCAACATTTGAGTTACAGTTTACTGCTAACAGTAATGATTCATGTTGCATAATTTATGATATAGATTTTATATGTTCATTTTTCAATACCTAAAGTATTATTGATAAGTCTATAATTAATATAATAATAATTTCATAATTACCTAATTCTATTGTTGATTATATTTCATGCCTCATAATATAGGGACAAATTTTGTGTCCATTCACTTGTGTATTACTACATTGACAACTAATTAATACAGTATCAACTCATGAGTCAAACTAACGGAAAAATTCCTCGTGTCAACTACTATCTTACAAAATTAGTCGGAATCCGAATCGGAGGAAGTCTCCATGCTGTCTGACAGATCACTAAGATCCGATAAGTGAGTATTGAACATACCCTTCTTCCTCTCCTCCTTTTTAATAGCCTCAGTCGCAGGGTCCAAAATTTCATCTTCAGAAGGACCATCCAGTTCCTTGAGTACTGCCATATCCTCTTCCATATATTTCCTTATGGTCACTTCTCTCCTTTTGGATTCCTCCACAGCCTTCATCGCATTTGCCAATTCTTCTTCCTTCGTCAGAGTCGACACAACGAACATACACCTCTCCTGATAAAATGTAATGACTTCTTGTGTAAATTTCTTATTCATTGCAGCGGCTCGAACGAGACTCACATTTTCATCTGAAGGCTCATTATTTATTCTACCATCTTTCCATTGGACTATAAAAGTGAGAAGTCCATCCATAGGAGTGACATTATGGATCTTTTCTAGCTTCCTTCCTTTGGGACACTTGTTCAGTATCTTTAAATCCTGGTTTTTAAAAAAGAGATAGAGTGTGTGTGTAACAGTAAATGTTTTAAAATAAATAAAAGATGTATAGTATATCTATAGTACTGGTAGCAAATACTTACATTATTATTATTCGTGTCATCATTATCCTCTGAATATGAGTCCTCATCCTCTTCAACAGAAAGATTGTTGTTGTCGTCTGTCGTGTGAACTCCACCATTTGACAATAATTCCTTTGCTGTTCCCTTTTCTTTACTGGACATCTTTGGAGTATCTTTTTTTGAAAGATTTTTCTTCTTCTTCGTCTCGGGAATTTTCTGTCTCGATTCATATTCTTGGATACACTCCTGACATTCTCGTAAATTTTGAAGAGGCTCCCAAGTCAAGTCCTTCACACTGTAACAAAAAACAACAACAAGAACACAATAAATAGTAGAAGAAAGATGACCAAATAATATTATGGTACATGTGAAACTTGTAATAAAATAATTAAAAAATTTTAAAACTATTTTTAAAAAATATCTTAGTCATTACTTACTCATCATATCCCAACCATTTGACCTGGAACTCCACTTCACCCTTCTTGGTTACCCGTTTGTCCAGTATCTTTTCAACAACGTACAATTTTTCTTTTTGATTGCCGAAAATCGGAGCTGGATTAATTTGTTGATCCATTTTAAAATTTGTCGTCACTCGTGTTTTGCACAAATTAACGATTGACAGTAAGTGGGTTTTTGATTGACCCAACTATTTCCAGTCCGTCTCCCTCGAATGCTGGTTATGAGAGCCAGTAGAGATGACTAACAAACTGAGGATAACTTTGATGGAGATTAAAAATAATTTCGAGAAAATATTTTATTGTTGTGCAGGGAGTCCTTAGAAGGGCAAGGATGACTAATATTTGAAATTCTCTTCCCTCCCTTCACACAAATTATATTTTACTTTTAACCTCAGTTAAATGGGCAAAATGACTGTTAAATTAACAGTGTTAATTATGACGAGAAACATTAAAATAAATGTAAACATTCTTTGGATCCATGAAAGTGAAAAAAATTATGTCAATTGGTTGATTAATGACTATGCTATGCCTAGTTATTGAGGTTTGACATAGTCATCATACATTGACCTGCCCAGGTCAAAGTCGAATTTCCATTCTTTTGTCAACATGTCGGACAATATTTGGGACATTTTGCTGAAATTCCCATCAAAATCCATGAATCCACTGCACCATAAGAGGGGAATCAAGTTTCTGTTGACCCCTTTGCCATTTAAATTTAATTTGGGTACCCCTGTCTTTCCAAGTGACCTCAGCTTGCCAAACTCAAAACCGGAAGGTCAAGTCTACTTTGAAGTACATGAGAATTTTTTTTTAAAATATTCCAACAGAACTGGCAGTCCATTTTGGTTACTGTGAATGAAATCTGTCAACAACAAAATTTAACAAATGTGACCCAATGGTCAAGGTTGACCTTTCTCTGAAAACGTGACTCAAGCACAGGTTCATCATGACCTTGCCACCAGCTTTAGCATGATATCTTACATGATATAAAAAAAGTAGGACTAATCTGTACAATACAAGAGTTATCATTTTTTATCCCCCGTGTCACAATCAAAAATGAGGAGGCTAGTGTGTGTGACAGCGTGTGTGTGTGTGAATTTCACGGGGTTTTTTTCCATCCGTTTGATTTATTATCTCAAACTCGTGATTTGACAACAACATTGACAAGGAATGATATGGACAGGGTCCTTCATTAATTAGTTAAATGTGATGTGACCGACAATTAATTTAATTCCACCCACATATTTAATCCTCTCAAGTTCATTTAAATACAACTAATGGATCATCCTTCACACTCTCTCCCACGCTTTTATCCACAGTGACCGATTTGACTCTGCTAAATCATGATGCTCAGTAATTCATTCATTTGGCCTAGACCCACTTTCCCCGTCCTTTCGTAATACACATTCTGTTTGTCCAGAACTTGTGCCCAGTCCCCATTTCTGTTGACCGGGGTAGCAAATTGACAATTAAAATTGAAGAAGTAGAGAAACTGAATTTCAAACTTGTGACAATATATTGTGTAGGACAGGAAGAATAATGTCTATAAAAGTAAAAGTGGAATCCATAAATTATCACCGAAAGAGTGACAACTGACACAGTACACCGTCATGGCTCTTAAACTTGTCTACTAAACTCCAACTAGACAATATTTCTGAATGCATTTTAAAAATATTTTGGCTATCAAAAAGTCTGAGTGTAAATCTACGAACTAGAGAAACCCCCTAAAAGTTATTAGTCAATTTTATTGAATAGAAGGGTTCACAAACTACATAACGAGTTTACTCAAAGCTTTTGAGTCAAAATTTGAAGTGGAATAAATAATAATTTTTACGTGACACAAAATATGACTGATGGATTTCAAGGAGAAGACGAGTAAAGTGAATCCACGGACAAAAGCCAATTTTCTGTCAAAAATATTTTTTTGGTGGACTCTCCCTCTACTAAAGAAAGGGAGTCGGGAGGAATTGAACAGTGATCAACTTTACAGTTGTCTCCCAGAAGATGAGTCAGCCATTCTTGGCACAGAACTCCAAAAGTTTGTCTAGGCTTTCACTTTTTTTAAAAAAATAATTCAGTTAATACCATGAGATTATGTCAGGAAATTCTTTATTAATCATTGCGTTTTTAGAAAAATATTTTAACCATTTGTAACGTTTTTTACACGAATTTGTTTTTAAAAAAATTTCAGTGGGTGGGAAATGGAGTGTAGGAAAGGAAAAGCGAAGAAAATTAGTCCGAAATTTTATAAAGCACTTCTTACTGTTTTTTGGAGACGCTACGCCATTTTTGGGCTTGGACTCATCGTGGCTGATCTAATTTTCAGGTGTCCTTAAATTCCTTTTTTTAAAAACTTTTTTAAAAACAATTATTTTCGACTTTGTAATGTGAAATGCGGACTACAGATTTATTTTTACAATTTAATTTTGGACAGAATTGGTCAAACGTTGTGTCTCCATTTCCTCATCAGTTCTTTTTCGGATGGTTCGTCCGAGAGAGATCAGTATTTGTACGCGACTGGGATCGTCGTGTCAACTTTTTTTTACACATTCTTTCAAAGTCCTTCTCAATTTGGTCTTCTCCATATCGGGATGAAATGCCGGGTGGCAGTGTCCTCCCTCATTTACCGTAAAGTAAACGCCCGATTTTTATTCTGCCGAGGGATTTCCTCTTTTTAAAAAAAATTCTAGAAACTACAAAAAAATCAGTGGACAAATTTGCTCGAAAATTCTTTTGGATATTTTCGGCTGTACAATTTTTAATGGAGATTTTTGTTTGCGAAAATGGTCATTAATTTCACACTAATGATTACCCGGGTATTTTTGTCTAAAAATTAGGCACTACGACTAAAGCAAGGAGGTGAATTCACAGTCGGTCAAATGGTAAATCTTTTGGGGAATGACGTCAATCGGTTCGAGAGTAAGTTTCTTTTCTTATACAAATTACTAAATTCCCACTTTTACTTTAAAAAACTACCCGGGATTTTACACAGGTAGTTTATTTTTCCTGCACTACTTGTACATTGGACCGATTCAAGGAGGGATTTTCATGTATTTACTGTGGACTATTGGAGAACTGGAATATTCGGCTTTGGCTGGAGGCGGTTTCATCATTTTCCTCATTTTCATCCAATGTAATTTGTATTTTGAATTTCAAAACTTTATTGCTTGTGTGTGTCTCTTCTATTTAATGTAGAATACAACTCAATGCGTCCACGATCTAATTAGAAATTAGATATTATGGGTGCATTGTTTTATGTCAGTCTGACAGTCTTACTCCCTTAGCCAATAAAACAACAGATCTTCCCTCCACACCAACTCCAGGCTTTTTCATGTGTCTCCCTACGTGTGTATGTTTTTCTATACATGTGTATGCCCCCGTCTCACACAATGTGTGTGTGTCTCAATGTGTGTTCCTCTTTCTCAAGGTGTCTGTGTGTGTCTATGCGCGTGTCTGTATGTGTGTGTGTGTCTCTATGTGTGTGTGTGTGTGTTTATGTGTGTGTGTGTGTGTTTATGTGTGTGTGTGTGTGTTTATGTGTGTGTGTGTGTGTCTCTATGTGTATGTGTGTGTGTGTGTCTCTCTATGTTTATGTGTGTGTGTGTCTCTCTAGGAGTGCCTATTTGTGTGTATAAGGGCTTAATGGTAAGGCGGACAGACGAAAATTTTCTCGCCTGGCAGTCTGATGCTATTTCTGCCAGGCCACCAGACGAAGAGCGTTGCTTTATTCCGCCTGACGGAAAGAAGTTTTTAAAAAAAATGTGGGAGTGTTGTTTTATTGTCGCCTGACCTTCGCCTGTTTTTGCTGGGCGTTGTTTTATTTCCGCCTGGTCTGACCACTCTCCTCCTTCCGCCTTACAGTCTGACCGACAGACCGGCATAAAACAACGTACCCTATACATTGACAGCAGTAATCAAATTTTTTGGTTGATATGAAATTGTCCCTTATTTTTGACAGTTTACATTTCCAAGTTCATTGCTCGATTCAGACTCAAAACGGCTGTGCAGACGGACAAGAGGTCACAGCTAATGCACCAGGTCATCAATGCAATCAGGGTCATCAAAATGTATGGCTGGGAACCGCCATTCTCGACCATGGTTAACAATATTCGACGGTAATAATTTTAAACTATTAATCAATTTTTTGCACAATTTTTTTTTAAAAAATCACTTGAAAAATTAAGGAGAAATTGGATATTTCGTGCAGGTTTTAGATAAGAATTAAATTAATTGTTGCTTTACTAAATAGACTAGAAGTGAAGGCACTGAAGAAGACATCTTACCTCCGAGGATTTTACTTGTCCCTCTTTTTCTCATCTCGGATAACAATTTACTTCACAGTCCTCACTGTCGTTCTTCTCGGTTGGGAATTGAAACCAAATCAAGTTTTCTTCATGCTCGCCAGTTCGAATGTCCTTCGAATTACGATGCTCAACTATGTACCAATGGCTGTGGCACAAATTAGAGAACTCAATGTCTCCATTAATCGAATCGAGGTTTGAATTTTAGTATTATTTTAAAAACCATTTCAGAAATTTTTGCTCAATACAGGAAATATTTTTTGTCTTCTCGCTTTGAATGGTAGAAATTCCTTCTGTTGGAAGAGAAGAATGAACGGAAGAATAATATCTTTGCTCATTCCATAACGGAAGACATAAACCAGAACAAAGCTCAAGGGTCAGATTCGAACGACTCCCTTATCCAAATGGTTGGGGCTTCCGCGAGGTAAGCAAATTAATTTTATAAAATTTCCATTAAAAAATAACTGAAGAATTTAGTTGGAGTCTGATTTGAGATCTGTTTGAAAAATCCGCTCCTTTTCCCTTACATAAAAAATAGAACGTTCTGTCAGGAAATGTAAACATTTTCGGTTGTTGCAGTTGGTCCAATTTGAAAGTGACATTGGACGATCTTACACTGAATTTGGGTAGTGACGAAATTGTGATGGTCATCGGGCCAGTCGGGTCAGGAAAGGTCAGTACTCTCTAGTCAATTAAATTTCTTCATAAATTTTTAACTGGCGTTGAAAATCATTTGAAAAAGTTGGAAAAACTTGAGGAGAGTTCGATTCTACTGATCTTAAACTGGATGGGAAGATTTTAAATTATTCCCGCTTCGTATTATTTCTCTCCAACTACAGACATCCTTCCTGCACACCCTTATAGGAGAGTTGGAGGTCAGCCACGGAAAATGCGTAGTGAATGGCAATGTTTCCTACGCATGTCAAGAGCCTTGGATTTTCCCTGCAAGTCTCCGTCAAAATGTTTTGTTCGGTCGAGACTACATCGACTCGAAATATTCACAAGTTTTGGATGCCTGTGCCCTGGAGGCAGACTTGAAACAACTTCCATTCGGAGAACACACAATGGTAGGGGAGAGGGGTGTGGCACTCAGTGGTGGACAAAAAGCCCGCGTGAGTTCAAATTAGTTTTATATTCCCCTTTTCTCAATCGGAATTCCGATGTATTTTTTTGTTTAAATTAATGCAAAACTTTTTTACGAATCATAATTCTATAAAAATCATGGCTACAACTGTGCTTAATTTCTCAAAGGTCAACTTGGCTAGGTCACTCTACCAGGAAGCTGACATTTACCTACTAGACGACCCACTCTCCGCCGTAGACTCCCTTGTCTCCCGTCACATTTTCCAGAAGTGTGTCAAAGAGTACTTGAAAGGGAAACTGAGGATTGTTGTGACCCATCAACTCCAGTACCTTCAACAGGCTGACCACATCATTGTCCTCAATGAGGTCAGTGAGGTCACATTCATCGTATCACTTTTGACCTTACTAAGTGTTTAGAAGGGTGTAAAATCTGTCATATCGAACGGATTTTTTAAAAATTTTACAGGGCAAAATATTGGCTCAAGGAACTTACTCGACTTTAGTGACAGCTGGCGTCAATTTTGTGAGTCTTGTGGCTCCCATGGACGCTGACAAGGATACCGAAGACAAGGATAAAAACAATAAATCAAAAGTGGGTGGTAGTGAGGGGGGTAAAGAAGGGAGCAAGGAGAAACCAGCGGTAAGTTCGAATTTCAAACCTCTTACAAAAATCAAAAAGTTTGGTAAAATGGCAGACTTTCCGTCCATATTCTTTTTAAAATTAATTAGTCATCTTTTTTGACCCAATGGAAATTTTGCAGGTACCTCCGCAGTCGACTCGGAAGGAAGACGGAGAGAAACCGAAAGCCAATGCAGAGAAGATGGTGACTGGTTCAATCACACTCAAAACTTACTGGAAATATTTGTCAGCTGGGAATTCCGTTTTTGGAATGTTTTTCCTCGTTTTCACATTCCTCCTCTCTCAAACTCTCTCCAGTGGGTCCGAATATTTGTTGTCTTACTGGTAAATAATTTTACTAATTTAGTTTTACCGCTTCTGCCATTCACTGTTCACACTGCAATCTTTGAAATTAATAATGAAACATTAGAATACTACAAGACTAAGTTGAAATTCCCGACGATCAAACAAATTTCAGGACCACAAAATCATCGAAAAGAAATGGGTCCTGTGACTCCCCCCGGGTTTCATCAACTCCTGGGTTTCTGGATGACTCCTGTGAACCCATCGACAACAATTTTTACTTGTATATTTACACTGGACTAATTTTCGGAGTTTTTTCTGCAACAGTCGTCAGATCTTTGTACTCTTTCCATTACCTTCTCAACTCGAGTACTCACATCCACAATCAAATGTTTCACAGTCTCATTCGATCCCCGACTAAATTTTTTGATGAAAATCCATCAGGTAACAATTCCATACCTTTTGCTCAAAACTTCAAATTCTATTCACTTGGTAGTTTCATCCAAACAATTTAACAAACTTACGTAAATCGCAATTTTTAAAAAATTCTTGTGTGGACAGGGAGAGTACTAAACAGGTTCACAAAAGACATCAGTTCGATGGATGAACTCCTACCACCAGCAATTTTGGAAGTATTCACGATTCTGCTGCTCCTGACGGGACTCCTCGTCATCATTATTATGTCAAATTATTTCATTGCACTTCCAGCAGCTGGACTTGTAGTGGCACTCGTTCTCATCAGACAATTTTACATCAAGACTGCAAGACAAGTTAAACGGATTGAAGCCATTGGTAATAAATCAGGACAACAGAAAGCAGAAAAAGCAGAATATATAAATATACATGTTAGAGTGCTGTTGTCTGGGTAAACCGATACCCGGGTGACTTGGACAGTCCGAATATGCGAAAAAATAAGCAGAAAAAGCAGATAAAGCAGAATTTGATTTTTTGAGCAGAATTTATCTGAAAGAGCAAAAGATCAAATTTTAAGTAAATTTCAGCGAATTTCGATGAATTTTCAGTTACTTTCAGTGAATTTTCAGTACTTTTTGAAACTTTGCAGTGCTTTTTGTGAATTTTCAGTTTCTTTCCAATTATTTTGGTGATCTTTCAGTGATTTTTCCAATGAACTTTGGTTTCGCTCCAAGAAAATGGAGGGCAAGGTGGAATTTTTTCAAAATAGGATACTTGGATTTGATTAAATTAAAAAGCAGAATAAAGCAGAATTTAGAACATGAAAAAGCAGTGAAAAGCAGAATTTTGAAATAAAGAAGCAGATTTTTTCACAAAATAAAGCAGATTTCTGTTGTCCTTACTAATAAGGATTAATATGGAGGGAATATTTAAAAAGTATTACGGATTTTTCTAAAGATTTAGTAATTAATTTTGTGTGTGACATCCATTTTTCTTGCAGCGAGAAGTCCAATTCTAACACATTTGATTTCGACAGCTCAAGGTCTTTCAACAATCCGCTCTTCCCAGTCCCAAACTATTTTGATCCAACAATTTGATGGTTATCAGGTACAAAAAACGTTTTTTAATCGTGTTTACTTCAAAAGCAAAGTTAGCAAGAGAAATACATATTCATAAATAATTTACATTTATTTCTAAAATTATTTAAAGGACACTCATTCCTCGTCCTGGTTTTTGTTCATTTCCGCCCAAAAATGGTAAAAAAACAAACTTTTGAATATTACCGCTAAAAATCATTCACAGTATTTAAATTGAATATTCTCTAATTCTGTAGGTTTACAGTGAGTGTGGAGATGTTGTCAGCTGTATTCATCACTCTAGTCGTGTACAGTTTCCTCGTCTTGGCTGAATGTGAGTCCGACTTTCTGCATCCACAATAATTCCCAAATCTTTAGTGGATGTGACGTTTAAGTCTAGTTTGGCTGTCAGACTTCCAGGCGGGAATCTTAGAAAACCAGACTGAGAAAAACATGGCAGGTGGATGTGAGTAGGCCAGACCTTCGAAATCCAGACCAAGCGGCCGAAAAACATGTAGTCGACTAGTCTGGATCTCAAAAGTCTGATCCATCATGCTAGACCACGGGAAACATGACAAATAGTCTGCAAGTCTGGAGGAAAGATGGCCAGACCTCCCAGACAGGTCAAATCAATGTCTGGTCAGCCTAGATCCTCACCTCGCCTTCAACCAGACCAGGTCAATGGCCTGAAACAACGAGACTCCAGTCTGGCCATCCTGCCTTCAAAATACAATGGTCTGGTCTGGAAGTCTGGCTAAAGAAGACTGTACTAAAACATCACACCCTCTAGCGTGTTAAGATTAATTTTTAAAATAAATTATTGAGTAATAACGAATCGTTTAAAGGGGTCGGGAGTGATCACGTGGGTTTGGTCATCACCTCGGCCCTCGCCATCTCTGGACCACTTCAGTATGGAATGAGGCAAGGAGCAGAGGTACAATTTTTACGAATAAATCTATTGTTAATCGAAACATAATTAAAGCTGACTGTCAAAAATGGTTTAAATTCTCCCTCCCTCTATTTTCATTTTCAGACGGAAAACCACATGACCTCTGTGGAACGTGCCCTTGAGTACTGCCGCCTCGAGTCCGAAGCCCCAATGGAATCTTCAAAAGAATCTAAACCATCCAAAGATTGGCCTTCTGGCGGTCAAATAAAATTTTCCCAAGTCTCTTTATCCTATGGCGGGAAAGATGTACTCAAGAATCTAGATTTTGAAATAAAAGCCAAAGAAAATATAGGAATTGTTGGGAGGACAGGAGCAGGAAAAAGTTCAATGATTACTGCACTATTCCGAATGTCTGAACCTCGAGGAAAGATTTATATAGATGGCGTTGACATCACACTAATTGGCCTACATGACCTCAGACGGAATATTTCAATCATCCCGCAAGATCCAGTCCTTTTCTCCGGAAGTGTCCGGTACAATCTGGATCCTTTCGATGAATTCCAGGATGAACAGTTATGGAGAGCCATTGAAGAAGTGAGTGCCTTCTTTTTTCAATGGCATTTTTTAATAAAGCGCGAAATTTGAAATTTTAAGTTGGATCATGTGACTTTGCTTGCAAAATGTAGGTAGAGTTGAAGGACGCAATCCCCGCTCTAGATTTCCATGTCCAGGATGGCGGGACAAATTTCTCGGTGGGTCAACGACAATTGGTTTGCCTAGCGAGAGCCATCTTGCGACAGAATCAAGTACTAGTCATGGATGAAGCCACAGCGAATGTGGATCCAAGGTTTGTGCATCGTATTTTGAAAGTTTTGTAAAACAGTTGATAACAGCAGCGGAGGTCATGATGTCAATTTGATTTGAATTTTTCCAGGACGGACAATCTAATTCAACAGATCGTCCGAACAAAATTTGACTGTACACTCATCACGATTGCACATCGACTCGCGAGTGTCATGGACTGCGACCGGATTATGGTCCTCGATGACGGCCTCGTCAAAGTTGGTCACATTCAAAATTGTTTTTAATTTGAACGAATAAGGAACAAAAAAGGAAAGGGAGGGATTTGGCGGGAGATTGACAATTCGTTTTGAAAGCTGTAGAAATTTTTGGTTCTAATTGTGTATTTTTGTGATTCTAGGAATTCGATTCACCGCAAACCTTACTTCAGAATCCGGCCGGATATTTTAGTCAAATGGCTCGTGGAGGGGAAGTTCAAAAAAATCCTCCCAAAAAATAATTGTGTCCATATTTAATTAATTTATTTTTGTGTTATTAACTAGTACATTGTATTTATTACGCAATAAATGTCAAGTTCATGATTAGGCTGACGTATGAGTCAGCTCCAATTAAAAACGCGCGGGATAAATTGAATTAAAAAATAAATTGACTGTGATTCAATTTCAACTAAATTGTAACTAGGAGAAGCGGAATCCCGTTTCTATTATTACTATTTATTACGAATAATGAAGCCACAGTAAAATTCATGTAGTTTTTGTCCCCAAAAGAATCCACACAACACACACGTACACACCACTCTTCTCTCACCCACACACAACACCCACCTGTTCAAACTGTGCCCTAAATTAACGCATCAATCCTAATATTTATCTTACAAGAACAAACCAAAAGTCCAGAGAGACTTTTTGGTAAATTATCTTTTTTAAAACATTTGGGTACTGACAATAAAGTTCTGTTTATTTATTCAATGTAACCGCTCACAAATGATCCTATATCAACATTTTACAATGTTCAATCCATGGGATTTAGTACAACAGTTTCAACTGTAAATTAGTTTGCACTTCCCTGGAAAATCTGTTCAATAGATTCCATTTCCCGATTGTGACTGAAAAGAATCAAAATCATTTTTTTCGAACCTCCTTTCAAAATTCGAAAATGAAAACAAATTGTCCGATTGGGGTTGTGGGGCTGTACAAACAAAATTTTAAATTAGTTTCACACACGGTTCGGAATTGGGTTTTTGACCAAAAACCCACCCACTTTTGTAGGC
>WJFB01002939.1:0-15690 GCA_009870185.1 Pygmarrhopalites habei
GGGTCACACATTGACCTTCCGAATTTTCACATGAGTCATACTCCTAACAAAACTTGGACCTTGAAGACATTGTCTCCTTTTAGAATCGTGAAAAAATGTTGAAAAACAAAAAAGTTATTAGCAATCAAAGTTGTAAAGCCCTTTCGTAAACACGCTGTAAGAAATGTGGGAATCAGGTATTAATTTGTTAATTTACGGTATCCAGTTACTTCACCTTTTACTGTGATCTCTCGTTCACCCTTATGGTGAAAGTATATTCCCCATTCTTTATAAATCTACCGTATTTTCTCTATGATTTCTCTCCACTCTTCCTTCTCATTAGAATAAGGAGCCCCAGGTTTGTGTCCCCTATTTAATAAACTGCACTTCGATCCAGAGGGTTACTCAGAATATCATACGGTCTATTTTTCTTTCACTTTAACATACATCCGTACCATCGTGCGTCCTCCACGTGTGTGTGTACAAGACGTAGTCAAGGGAGGAGAGAAAATCTCACAATTATATGTAGATGCGTTGTGTATCATAAATCACGGTTCTCCCTCTTCCTCCACACGGCTTAGCCGCTGCTCAGATAGACAGCCACTGTCACTGAATTGGCTCAGTGTGTGTGTGTGTGTGTGTTCACGCTCTCGACACAAAACTTGCTTTTCCTTCCCTCCGTGCCTCTTTGAAAAAAAAATTTTTTTTTTCACTGGGACAAGCCAAGTAGAACTTTTTCCGTACCTTTTCAAAAAAAGTTATGCTCTGTTATAACCTCAGCCTGATGGAGTATGCCGTAGTCAACATACTGATGGTATGAAAATGACTTTGAAAATTTTTTTTGTCTTTCTTTCTCTCCTTCTAAATTATACTCTCTGTATTTTCTAAACTAACCCTCTTTTACATTATTATTATTTATTCATCCCAAGAAGGGAAAATACCCCTGTGGCTTTGTTTCACAAAAACTTTTGACAATGTTTTTGTACTGTACATAATAAATCATCTTCAGCTTTTGATACATTGTACACCATTATTATGTACACCGGTTCTTCGGGTAGAATGAAAAGAGTGAGTGGGTGTGTATGTGCTTTGAGGAGGAAAGAATGTTTTGTTTTTAAAATGTTTAATTACCCTCGTTCTCTATTCTCTACACATGTTTTGCATGGTTTTTATGCCAACCTGCGTAGATAATGACCACAAAGGGGATAATATAATTAAAATGTAGTGAAAGATGGATGAAATATTAATTGGAACTGATTTTTATGTCAAACTTTACTTTTCATGTGGGGACCGTGGTTGGTTGGTGGGTGGTTTGGGTGAGAACAGGGTGACTTTGTTGACTCGAGAGAGTCTCTCATCCAACGGAGCCTTCGGAGTATGCGAGGTCGAATCACAACATTCCACCAACAAGGACGCCGCCGAACTCCGGTATATAGTGATAATGAAGTACAGACATCTTTTTCATCTTTTTTCCTTAACCAATTATTTAACTTGTAATATTAGTACCTATACGCTCGTTATTATATGTACCCCTTACATGTGCAATTATTATATTTTTATCCTCCTCACTCCCAAACTTTCCTCATTATAAAAAGTTGACAAATGACACTTGACTAGATAGATAAATGTGTCTGCGTCATCTGCTTTCTCTCTCTCTCTCTTCGTTAAGTGCACTCCATTTTATGGGGAGTCAATTTGGAGGAACCCCGGAGCAATGAAGTGAAAAACTGACATTGTTACTCTTTTCTTTTTTAATTTCACAATAATTATACCGTGCACACACACACATGACAGAGTCAGGGAGAAAGTAAAACTTTCACTTATGTAAGTCTCTCTGTAAAGGAAAAAAAGAGAAAGGGAGCAACAGTTGAGAATTTCAAATAGGAAAAAAAACTTTGTCATACAGTTGGTTGCCTCCGTTCAAAAACTAATGATACAAGAGAAATAATTAAAGGAACTAATAATAATGATTGCTCTTTCCTACCTTCTACTATCTCTCTCTCTCTTGCTCCACTTCAATACAATGAAGTTTAGGCGTAAAAATGGAAAAGGGAAAAAGAGTAGGGGATTTGTGATTTCAAAAGAAGGAGAATTGAAGCAAAAAGCAAAAAAGGGAACATCGTGAGGGAAAGAGAGAGAAAGAGACGTCGGGATTTAGAAAGTCATGTGAGATTTCATGGGATTTGATTTAGAGAAAAGGGATTTTGTATTACTATTGATTTTACCCCTCTCTCCTCTCTCTCTTCACCTACATACACCTAACTTTGTGTGTTACTACTACAGGAGGGTTATGTAATGCAAGTTTAAGCTCTGCCCAAAAATGAGAGAAGAGGAGAGAAAAAAAGGAGAATATTGAGACGACTGGAAACTAGGAGTAAAATTCGCCAAAAAAAATATAAGCCTCTGGTCTTTCATTTTGAAGAACCATATGCCACGTACCATGGTCATGGCAGTCACCGTAGAACGGGAGAGAAGAAAAGGAGGAGGTTAAAATTGCCAAAAAATATTGTTGAGAGAAAACATGGATGGAGGGAGACTGGGTTCGGGTGGGTGTGTGTGTGTGTGACTTTTGGAACTTTGTCATAAAGGAGGATGTTTTGACGTGGAACCGATACTTGAAAATCAAGTCGAGCATATAATTGTACCTTGTAACATTATATATAAGAGATGATATAAAGCACTCGCATGACTAGTTTTACTCACAAAAACAACTTTTTCCCCTCCTCCTCCTTTCTGTGTACGTCCTACACCAAAAGTTTTCCCTATTTTCTGCATACACTTCCTACTGTTTCCCTTGTCCCTCACCATATTCTCTTCAAAAATTGATATTCGAGAATACAATGCCAGGGAAAGCAGGGGAGGAGGGGCAACAATGAAAATTGACAAAAATCCATGACCCACTCCGTTGTACCTTGTCCTCACAATGTGTAGAATGGAGGCACAGGGTAAGGGACTCATATTAAAGATAGGGAGAGAATGGCTTTCTCCGGGGGAGAAATCCTATAATCCACATTTCACACGGAACATGTATTAGAAAAAGGTAACCATTATATGAATCCTCTACTAATAATAACAGAGTAGTTGCTTCCTCTTCCGCCTCCTCCTCCTTCCCCCAACTGCATAATAGATGAAAAGATGTAATATGCGCAACACTGTACACAGCTACAACTATAATTATAACACTACATGTTGTCCTCCTATTCTCGAGACAGACAAGCAGACACACACATTGCGGTGGTGGGCTTAGTCCCACTACCCGGGTAAACTGACGATGAGCGAGTACCCTAGTACCCTGCCCGTGTGTGTGTGTAGAGAAAGGTCTTTTCAAATTGGTTCAAAAGGAATATGAAGGGGATGGGTAGACTTTGAAACTGAGGCAGGGTCATGTGTACACAACACTGAAAGAGAACGAAAGAGAACTGACAAGGCCATGAAGTAACTAGCTAATGAAATATGGATGCCTTTATACTTCAAAACTCACATTAGCAGCCGAGTTAAAACTAACTATTAATCACCCACCCTCGTTTCTTCCTCTCTCCTCCTCTCTTCTCCCTAGGATTGAACGGACAGACAGGGAGAGGAAGAAAGTACAAAGTAGAGAGAGAAGGGAAAATCGGTGGGAAAAGAATTTCGAGTTGTGTGTCTGTCTGTGTGGGTGTGGGGTGTGTGTGTGTGTGTGAGGTTGGGAAAGATTAATCACATTTTCTTTTTTAAGAAGAACGAATGGAGAATGTGCCTTTCGACTGTAAAACAGAGTAAGACATCTAATAAAAGAATTGTTTCAAGATAATACGCTGACAAGAGAATGGGGCGGAATCACCCACCGTCCCTTTGTTTTTTCTCCTTTCTCTGTCTCTCTCTCTCTCTCAGGTCTGTAAGAAGGAGAGTAAAGTCCACATCAGATTATGTATTAGATTGTAAAATTGATATATTATGTAGATACATGGAAGGTTGGTTTGAGGGAGATTATTCATCAGATTTTTATTATAGTTTTTTTTGACAAATTCATAAAGAAAGAGAAAAGGAATGGGAAAGCTGACACTGGAAATCATTTCTCGAAGTCTGTTCGAATGTAAAGTAGCTATTTTTTCTCATTATCATATTCAAGTTATACGTGATGTAGGTCAAGGAAACTTTTATAGATTTTTCTCCTTCTTCCTACACTGCCAGAGTATCCCTTAGAGAACAGATGCACGTACAAAATAAATAAAAACTGCATTCCCCCCACAAATTTATATATATACAATGTGTGTGTAAGCTCATTCGAGTGCAGCATTCAAATCCAGACCACTATTTCTGAACTCCTAGTCCACACCACACCATAGCCACTGTTATTTTCCAAAGTTTGTTCAAAAGATACACTCACTCTGCCAACTTAATAAAAGTGGTTCGACTCCATCATCCCCCATCCTGACTGTCACGATAACTTTCATTCAGGAATTTAATGGAACTTGAAGAGCATAAGCTTGTCCTACCATTTATTTAGTTTTCCCCTATTAAATTAAGTCTTGAATGTAACCAAACCCTTCCCACGATTCCCTTCTATCTGTACACACACACTTCTGCCCAGAATTCACATTTGTACACTTCTGGTAGAAATGGTAGATCACTGTATAAGAAGGAGAACGAGTGAAAGAGACCAAATATTTTTGAGAGAAAATCCTAAAATTACATTTTTCTAAATGATGAGACCACGTTCCAAAATAATTGTACTCACATGACGATACTTTCACAGGACAAAATTAATGAACTATCAAACTTTATTGCTTTTTTCTTTTTGGCTTTGGCTTTACAATTTATATTCTTCTCTGAAAAAATATATAAAATAAAAATGGATACTGGGGGGTTGGTGATCTTCTCTAATATGATATATATTATATTTTCCATGTGGTGACCAGCCAGCTGAACAAATTCCAATGAATATGAATGGGGAATCCTTGGCCACCCCACCATCAGAGAATGAAGGTTCTCATGGTCATAGTTCATCCAGCCATCATCAACACCACAACATTCCTCACCAGAGGATTTTACAGGGCCAGGAGACCCGGAGAGAGCGAGCCATTTTTATAGATCGTCTTTCAAGAGTTCTTTTCCCCCTCAGTTTCACAATCTTCAATGTGGCCTACTGGAGTATCTCTCTCCTAATCCTCAATGCCGAGTCCTCCCCATTCTAATAATCTCTATCTTTTCTTCCGGTATGCATAATAAGAGATCTACTACACACTGTACTATATATATATATATGATAACAACAACAAGAAGAGAAAGAGGAAGAAGAGGAAAATATTCACGTTGACACGCAGCAGCCGGATTTAGATTGTATAACGCATTCATCACTTATACAAGGAGAGGAAGAGAGAAAAAATATAGAGAAAAATCATTCCGCATTATTATATAATATCTATACACAATATTACGTACTATTTTTCCATTTTAGTGGAGAAAGTATCTTTCAGTGTTTTTGAGAGCAGCTGGTAAAAAATCTTCCTAATGGCACCCTTTCCAGCTGTCTACTTTCCCTTGTGTACTGGAAATCATATACACAATATATGTATACATTCGAATGTACGAAAATAATAACACGTTTCCAATTTTTCCCATTTTTTGCTCCGGAAATCTAACAAATAAGAAAATCAATGTCTCGTTTTTTCCCCTCAATTTCCATCTACCCCTCCTCTCTCTCTCACTTTCTCTTTCTCTGATTCACACACACACTCAACCAGAATTTAATGTGAGAGCAGGGAGCAGGGACGAGGAAAAGAAGACCACACACATCCATCCTAACGCCACATCCAAGAAGCTAAAGATTATATAACAAGGAAAAAAAGAAGAGAACTCTTTCTTTCTTCACGTGCGTGTATTTGTGCGTGTGTCAGTGAGAGTGAGAAACAGTGTGTGGGTGTGTGTGTGTGTGAGCGTGTGTGACAACAGTGGATATTACAGAAGAAGAAAAATAATATGGAAATATTTTTTTGTATGGAAATCATTATTTCCAAACAGACACACACACACACGATATGTTTGAATATAATACACACACACAGGTAGACTTACAAGGCAGATGGAGACAAAACAAGGAGGAAATGTAAAACAGGGACACCTCATTTGCAAATCTTTCAAATCTACTCTTTTTGCACCTCCTTCACTCGTACATAAATGTAGGGAGTTGAGTGGAAGGAATAATAATAAAACGGGAGAAAGGGGGGAAATGTTATCTAACTTTAAATATATTGTAATCTTATATCGAAATATATAAATATCTTGTTTACTTATATTAAAAGGGATCATGTTAGAGCGTTATGTACTGTAGGTATATTTACAAAAAAATATTGAGTAATATTAGATTTTTGTAAGTTTGGAGACTCCCCGTGTCATCCTCACTTCATTAACTCTACAAGAGAAAAAAAGAAACAAGTCAAAGAAAGTGACTTCTTTATAGATTCAGAATTGAGTGAAGATTCGGATTGGGCAGAGATACAAATGGCTCTTCAAATTCGTTATGAATGCTGATGATAGAAAATATTGTAACCTTTAAGAAATCTCTTTCAATTTCTACATAATATATAGTACTTATCCCATGTTTGGTTCATTTTGATGAGATGACCAAAGTAAATGACCTAAATGATAGGATTTAATTTGTTTTTTTTATTTAGTGAGTTCTGCCATGAATCCAATTACACATTGTATATATATATATATGTCCAAGTGTTGTGTACATAATAAAAGTTGTGAAGAGAGGGCTTTGGAAATCTCAATTTCAGTCAATTAGACGCCCTTTTCTCTCTCTCTCCCTCTCTCCATTATTTAGAGAATTCTGGGGAATTGATTCAGTTGACTATTCGAGGGGCATAAAATAACCATTGCAGTGGTAAATTGGTTCACATAAACATATGTAGTACAAGAACAACAGTAGCTTTAATGACAGGCTATGCAGGATCTTTGTGGTAATCGTTTGCATCTCTACTCCCCCATACTTACTCCTCCTCCTCCTTCTCTATCTCCCTGTAAAGTCTGGAAACATCCATTTAAATGAATGAGCATTGAACTAGACATAATACTAGAAAACAGAGAGTTCACAATATTTCGTGTGTACGGTTATAATATGCACACAATATTAGTGTATGTATGACTTTTGAAATATCCGACTTGTCTAATGAATAATTGGATATTATCTAACTTGCATAAATTTTAGTTTATGAGACCCTCTCCAAAATTCACCAAAAAAACAAATCAACTAGTCACTAGTCAGCTACAATCCTTGTTAATTAATTAACTTGTTTTATGATCCTGTTTTACACAGAAGTCAATTTATTTCCATGTAGGAACGTTGGAAAGTAATTTAAAATAAACTTTTTAGATTTTTCGGACGGTTGTGAAAATTGTACCCAAACCATTGGGTCAGCAAAATTAAATGAAAAAAAAATTTGTTGACGCCGCCGATTGCTCTGTAAATTTGCATACAGTGTATAAAAATCTACCTATAAAAGACTTGCAAGGCAAACTTGATGTAATATCTGCAAAGTGTTCCCTATAGTGCATATTTACTTGTAGAAAGGGAAGAGATACAAAAGAGACAGCCGCTCTTTATTGAATATTATCACGAACAATAATAATATGATCGTGGAATACCAAAGGAATTTTGTACGTATGCATAATGATAGGAGTATGAAGGAGGATATTAAATACAGAGGCAGAGAGAGAGAGAATAGTTATCACACTCAACATTATTCTCCATTTATCATGTTAATTTATTTATGATTCTACTTCCACTCGACTCATAAACAACTAAGATGGAACTTAATTTGGAAGATTCCCCTGCGATGGAAAGGAAGGAACCGCGTGTTGTATTGTGTTGTACACCTACATAGCACATGTTCATTAGAATCTGGGGCTTTAGTAATGAGAGAGAGAGAGAACTATGGGACAAGAAAGCTTTCCTACAAATCACAACAGGACATTCCATGCATACTGTATAGTGGAGAAAGTAAGGAGATAGTGGGAGAAAGCAAAACGCACCAATTTCACGAGACTTTCACTTTCTCTACCATGTAGTAAAAAAAATCGAAAAGGCTCTCTTCTCGCCGTTCTGTACAATCTGTACTTTCTTCATTCACAACTTTCTTACAAGAAGACGACGACGGCAAAATTTTATCATCTTCATTTTACTAAATCTTAAGTAATGATATCTCGGTACTTTTTGATTATAACAACCATGTATACGGTTACCAAAAATCCTCTGAAGCTGTAATACATACACAGAAAGGAGAAGGGATACGGGCGACACAAAGTTTTTACGATGCAAACACACAAGGATTACGACACACAAGTTTACAAGATGTACAATATCTCTCTGAAAAAAGCATGAGATCTCACATTCAACTATTTTATGCTTTGACTAGTCGTTGACAATTTCCTTCAATACCAAAACTGGAATCAGGAAATTCTTCCCCTTTCTGGGGACACAGAAAAAGTGAAAGTTAAACTTGATAGTTAATACTGTACTGCAGAAAGAACTATCAGTTGATGATATAATGTGATAAATCATTCACCTTCTTTCTTGGTTTAAGTTGACCTTAGGTATATATAAAGGTGCTCCAGACACACACACATGAAAAAAATTAATCTACTTACAAAGAATCTATATCAAATATATCTATCGATAATGTTAAAGATGTATGAAAAAATATATGATTGCACTTTTTACTCAAGTACACTCGATAATTATATATATCCATTAATTGTTACTGATGTAAGTACTCTTGTACAAAATCTTGTAATATTTAATAATAATAAAATGTTTTTAAAAAAAGTATTGACATAGTTAATTAATGCAAGCTTTAAAAAATATATTATAGATTTAAAGTAAAAATTACACGACGACACCAAAATGTAAAACAAACGCAATACAATAAAATAATGACGACGTGCACGATCGATAATACAAAATTCAAAATGTACAAACTTAAATGAGATTCAGTTTTGAATAATATTAAAATTATAGGTGATAAAGTATCTAGAGTAAGGCTGTAAGATTAGAATTTTTTGTATGAATGCTACCTAGACCCATCCAATGCTCATTCTACCCCCCTAACAGATTATCTAATACGTAAACTTGTAATTGAACCTTGTCCTCTCCAGTTTGACTGTATGCTAATGCCAGATTGTTAATACACATGTAAATATACAGGCTTTTCCAGCAATAATTATTAAAATCCTAAATTACATACACACGTTTGGGTAACAATAATAAACATTTCAAGCGAATTTCAGAAATTTATTTCTATCCCATGTTTTGATCGTATGTTATTTGCACACTGCAATGCAATGCAAAAGACTCAATAGAACTCCTTGCTTGCAAATCACCGTAATCATGCAAAAAGACTGAATTTTTTTCACACACAAGTTGCTGTGTCATAGGTAGTAAAGTAGATAAGACTACATATATATGTAGTAGTAAATAAATAGTGGTCCACGTTATCGGTTATCGTCCCATTTACCACAACTTTTTGTTTGTCTAGTAGGCCATTACAGCAAAAAGACTGTCAGTTTTTCTTATGATAGGGAATAGACATATTCAAAAGAAGTCAAAATGAGCTCAGTCCCAATTAATATTGTTCATACCTCAATTTTTGTCTTTATAATTATTCTATTATGGCTGGCTCGACCTGGATCATCTCTATTTTCATATCATCCAACCTTCATGACCTTGGGAGTAAGTGATTCTATAAGTACATTATTTTGTCAACTTGAATTTTTGAAAACCTAAAATACAATTTAATATATTTGACAGGCAATGGGATTCGCCTTAGAAGGAATTTTGTTAATGCATGACAAGAGAGTTTCTCCAAAGTACAAAATTACTGTGCATTGGATTGGAGAAGCAGTAGGCCTTGTTTTGTCATACATTGGAGCCTCAGCAATGTACATAAATAAAGGTTGCTAAAATTATAGAAAAATAGACCACTATATTGGAGAAGACTGTTAGTTAATTTTTTTTAAATGTATTTTGAACAGATAATCTAGGAAAACCACATTATGTAACATGGCACGGTATAATTGGATTGGTAACTCTCATGTAAGGAATTAATTTTTTAAATGCAAAATTTTGGATTGCAAACATTTTATGTAGAAAATATTTTGTGACAAAATTTTTGTCTCCTATCCACAGATTACTCACTGTCCAGTCTTTCGGGGGACTCCCCGCAAAATATTCTGCACAAGCAAGTAAAATTGTTGGAGTCAAACCAAAATTAATCAAGGCAGGACACCGGCTGAGTGGAATTATTGCCTCAATGGGAATCTTTACGTCTGTGATACTTGCCCTATATTCGGATTGGTTTATGGGTATTGCGGGTCAAACAACTTGGTGGCTAGTTTTTGGAGCTGCTATTTATCCAAGACTATATTTTTCATATCTCAAATTTGAGAGTTATCGCAAGTACAAAGTACTCATCTAAAATCATTCCATAGCATTTTCATTTGAAATGGACCATTTCATTACATAAGATATTTGTTCCTTGGATATTAAAACATACATTTACTTAAATAAATATTACAATTAGCCCAATTACATTGGGTAACACTGGGGGGTAAGGTACACTTAATATTTCAAAGTAGACCAATATAGTCATGGGCTTTAAAGAATGTTTCATTATGTTAAATAATAAATATGAAATAAACTTTTCTTCTAAACAATACACTGATTGTCAAACAGTCAACTCTCTCTTCTATACTATACGCGACTATTGTTCTGACTCTGAATAGTGCAACACCTATTAATAGTGAAAATATAAGGGATTCTTACCAGATCAGCTGATCTTTGCGTACACCGGGTCTGCAAATTTTTGCGAATTAAATTGTTACGCCTCTAGCGGTGAATTCGGGGTATCGTCCAGGAATTCAGAAAGATGGACCAGCTTTGCCAAATGTCCATCACCAGTTACTTTTTGCATTTTTTAAATCCAACTCGACTAAATTGATGGAATAATCTGCTTATTGATGTATGACATGGATATTTTTACAAAATATTCTTGTCAGTTTTATTGTCAATTCATGAGAGTTTTCTAGTTTTCTAGCTAGGGAACGCACTAACACTTTGAACAAAGTCAACAAAATATTCCCTATCTTTGTATTTGATCAGTGAAGTTCATTGAGTGAACATTGAGATCAAATTATTATAGTAAAATGTTGTACTTGGCATAATAATGGTTGTATATTGTATACCTATGTTAAAAGATAGTGTTTGAACTTCATTCTGGAAATTTTTCAAGTGTAATTGACCTGTCATGAAAATCCATGAGCTGATATTGCAGTATTTTGGAATGTCCTTCAAACAGAAAGTATCCATAAAAATCTTTTCCCTTGCGGTAATATGGGTACCAAATTTTGTCATCCATCCACATTTTGTCATGGGGTACATTGTCAATTCCATACCATTCTGGTTTCATCTCGTCGGATTCTGTAGGCGTTCCTTCATACTTGTTGCACCTATAACATTTTAAAAAGAAATTTATAATGGAATTTCTAACAATGTATGCAATGGTAAAATTTTCAAAATGAATTTCCATCTCACTTGAACGCATGAACTTCCAATATGATGGGGTCTCCAACAAACTCAAAATCAATCACAGCAAACTGAGTCAGGTCACATTGGTCCACAATTAATCCACACTCTTCCTGAATTTCTCTATCCCCAAGGACATTTAAATTATTAAATTAGCAGAATATAAAATAATTTGCTAGTACATAATACAGATGAAATATCATTCTCACCGGATTGCGGCTTCAACTATAGTTTCCCCTGGACGAATTTAAAATAAGAAAAATGTCACAAATTGAGTCATTATAATAGATTAAAATATGAGAAACTGACCTGGAGTAACTTTTCCACCAAACCCATTCCACTTTCCTATTATGTTAAAGAATATTTCATATCAAAAAGTAACTTTTTTGAAAACCCATTTACTTTACGAAAGTATGATTAAATGATAGTCTAAAATAGTACATGTATACCTTGTCCAAAACCACGCTTTTTAAGGCCCAACAAAATTTCCTCCCCATTGGAAATGAATGCCAAAGTGAGAATCTTCTTCTGTCTGTTCTCAGAAGCCATTGTCAATTTTGTTTTGACACCGGAAAATGAATCTAGAAACGAGGACAAAAGTCGCATGGAGCTGTTTCCCTCGCTACAATTTGAAACCTCAAGTCATACTTGACTTGACAATATTTGTCACGAAAGTAACTTTCATTTTGTCGAGATTTGTAATCTCGATTAAGCAACAATATTTAACTAGTTAAGTGTGTCCGCAATTAAACTTTGCACTTCCTTGTTGATTGTGAGGATGGTAACTGTGTGATTTAGTAGTAGTGATTTCGTTCATCATGTTTGTTCGCTCTACAGCACGGGTATTAGTTCAACAATGTTCAAATAGTTTTAAAATTTCAAGACAGTACAATGCTCAATCTCTCTACGATCAGATATTATTAACTACAAAAGGAAGACTTAATGTGTCTGGGAGACTTTACTCTAACAATGTAAATTTCACAAAAAATTTAGTCGGACATCCTCTGTCTAATTGTAGCAGAAATTTGATTGTACCAAATAATCAATGTGGCTATCAAATAAGTCGGCGATGTTTTCGGACAACACCTCCAAATTATATTGCACCACAAGTTCTGATTATTTTAAGTCGTGTGGCTAAATTTGGTGCTGCTTTTCTGGGACGGAGGTAAATTTTCCACATCAATATTTAGCCTACTTTAACCTTATAATATGTTGCAATAAAAATGTTTGGTTCTCCTTTATTTCTTAGCGTTCGGAAATGGTATGCAAATCTTACACCTGATGAGAAACTAGCTCATACTCAGAGATTAAAAAGGAATTCAAAGTATCTTTTTGGTAAGACATAATAAATTCTGTAAATATGCAGGAGTGCTATGTTGTATGTGAGATGTTCAACATGTTTTATTTGTTGATCCTAGGACTCTGTGGAGCTGTTGGTTTTGGCTTATTTGTCTATCATGATACTCATGTTCAAGAAACTCCCATCACTAAGAGAAAGAGATTTGTTGCATTCACGTAAGACTCGGTTCCATAATTTGAGACAATATTAAGCGCATTCCTTGTAAAAAATTTCTTTTTCTGACCAATAGACCCGAGCAGTTTGATCAAATTGCCAGACTCGAATTTAAAGGGGTGAGTTTTCATCTTTGTGTATATTTGACAACTACAATTGACGCTTGGAGTGAAATTAAAGGGTCAAATATAAAAAGATAAAGATAATACACAGATCGAAATATTCTTGATATAAAAAATTGGGTTTAGTTTATAAAATTTTTTTCGTTTCAGTTGCTGGAAACATATAAGCAACAAATTGTACCTGCATCTCTTAGAGATCCTCTTTACCGACGAGTTTCCAAAGTGGCCCACAAAATTCTTAATGCAAATAAAGACTTGGACGCAATCAAGAATAAAGATTGGACAATTACACTAGTGAACGATGACAGTGTAAATTTGGATTATTTTACTAAAAGGTTCAATCAAAAGGCATTATAATTTTAATAACAAGCTATTTGGGGGTTTGGTTTTTTAGATACAAAACGCTTTCGTTCTGCCGTGCGGAAATATTTTTGTGTTCACGGGAATGTTGACTATATGTGAGACAGATGATGAGGTGATGAAAATGAAAATTTATGTAATATGGAAATTTTTATAAATCGTATCTCATTATTCATACTATCATTTTTATTTTCTCACTTCAATAGCTTGCCTTTATTTTGGCACATGAGATGGCCCACGCAGTGCTCAGTCATGGTGCTGAGAATGCTAGTTTTGTGCATTTGATGGACATGATCTTCGTTCTTCCAGTAGCCGTTTTATGGGCAATTCTACCTTCAGATGCTACTGCAGGTCTCTTGTCATTTTGTTAAGTCACACTTTAAGAATCAGTAGTCAAATGTAGAACTGATTTTTTTATATGGAAAGTTTATGTTTTTTTGTATATTGCAGCATTACTTTCATGGGTAGGAGGTAGTTTGAAAAGTATCCTGGTCAGCTTGCCGTATGCCCGAGAAATGGAAACGGAAGCGGATAATGTGGGCTTGATTCTAGCAACAAAGGTTAGAAGAATAACACAAATATATGATCCACAAGTAGAAGGAGGAAATCCGTATACAATATTTTAAATCGTGAATAGTTTCAGCCGTCAAAAAAAATTGACATGAAATGATTGTATGTGATCCTATGTGGTGATAAAATCTATAAATCATATGTGGATTTTTTGTAGGCGTGCTATGACGTTCGCGTTGCCCCAATATTTTGGGCGAAGATGAAGCTTATTCAGGACAGGGATGGATTGCCTGATATAGAGTTTTTGTCCACACATCCAAGCCATGAGAGCCGGCAAGCACAACTTGATGAAGCAATGAATGGTGCTCTGATTTTTCGCGAAAAATGTCAAGTAAGCATTTGCAAAATTACTTCATTGGTATACATTTAAACCACCTACATCGAGTGTACACTTGATTGATGTTGTATCTTTGTTTATTTTACTTACAGTGTCCTCCATTGCCTTATTTTGACCCAAGGAAGCGTTTGGAAGAATACAAGAAAAAAGTGGATTCCGACTCAACATTTGAAAATGTGGCTATTCGGTTAAGAGTATAATGAGGAACAGAGGATGCTCAAATATTACGTGAAAATATAGTAACTTCAAAAAAATTCCGATCGTGCCTAGACACCCTAGAAATGCCCGACTCGATTCGCCTTTTGTCTCTATAATTGTTGTCTAGTCATTCTTTCTCGAGAGATTTATTTGGTATTAATAAGATCATAATTAGGAATTGTTATTCATTGAATAAAAAGTAAATTAGGAAATATGTTTTCGAATGAGTTTGACACTCACGTCACAAAAAATATTTTCTCTTTTTGTACTATCTCTTTTTTTCCATGTGCTCGGGACAATGTAAAATACATCAATCAAAAGGAAAAAGATTCAAGAGTGACAGGTTGGTTACTGAAATTCAACTCTATTGATTTTCTAGGACTCACCTACAGCGGGTGACAAGAGTTTCGTAGAAATCTACTCCAATACTCGGAAATTTTCTTTTAGTTCCCGTAATGTTTTTTAATTGAAATTGAACAATCATTCATTGTATCGAATTCAGACATTAATCCTTTGATGAATACCGCAAGAGTCCTGCGGTGGCAAGAGAAAAGTGACTACAAGTCGGTTTAGCCATTTGATCCATTGTTTAGATTTCTACTTGCAGGATTCTCAAAGTAAAACTCCTTTTACTTGTACAATATTTTAATTACCATGTGCTATGGTCAAAACAAAGTGAGAGGTTCTCAGAAGATGGTATTCAACAACATAAACTCTTGTGCATGTATGTGTGTATGTTAAAAATATTCTGACCCACAACAGGACATCCTAGAATAAAATGCTTACAAGTGTGTATAAGGAGGGGGAGGAACATTTCTTTCGAAAGGACCCCATCGGATTTCTTTGAAAATCCGGCCCGCTTTGTTTTCTTTGAAACGTTTTTAATTATTACTGCTCTGACGTTTGACGCGAAGTTTTAAAATTTTTATTTGAAATTGTCTGCTGTATGACCCAGGTTGTTTAAAAAATAAAGTTGAAGGAAACCATCGAAGTGGTAAGGTACAACTGTAGCAAATGTGCAAAATTGGACACAAAAACTGTCCAAATT
>WJFB01002940.1:0-15680 GCA_009870185.1 Pygmarrhopalites habei
CCATGTTAATTTGAATGTCGCGCCGCACTCATGAGTTCCATTTTTCATGAGTGCGAGTTCAGAGATTTTTTTGTCCGAACTCAGAGTGCGAGTTCCGTTCAAATGCCCATCTATGCTGGGAGCTTTGTATAAAAGGACCCAGAATTTGTATTAAATTTGAGAGAGAGATGCCAGGACTCGACAGGGTACGTGCACGCAGTTTGATTTCTAAGTTGGATAGTAGTGCGAGTGCGAGTGTTTATATAAACCCAAGAATGCCCAACATCAAGGTGTTTTCAGGCTCGTCCCATCCTGACCTGGCACAGAAGACTGTAGATCGGCTAGGTATTGACCTGGGCAAGGTTGTCACCAAGAAATTTTCAAACTTGGAGACTTGGTGAGTTTTTACTCCTTTTTTGCCAATGTACTATAATGTACATACAGTGTATGTCGTCTTACTTACGATATAGGTATATAATGTTTACTCGTATCATAGTTTCTACAAAAAATGTCCCAAATATTGGGTTGGTTTCTTTTCTTTTCTGAGGGAACATGTGTAATTAATAATGTTAATCCACTACTCCGACTATCAACATTAGAATCTAATAGAGAGAGAATGTGTGCAAAAAGTCACAGCATGCATAAAAAATGGCGCGCCAGAAACCGATAAAAATAATTGTACTTTTTGCATTATCAGTTGCAAAAAAGACTGTCCGAGTTCGATGTCCCATGTCTCTACTGTAATCATTGATTAAATACTAATCAAATTTGCAAAATTTGTCTCTGCAATTATACTCCATAATATATAGTAGTAGTAGACACGATCTGTCACTCTTGAGTAAATGTTATAATAGAGTTTAGAGAGAGAGAGAAGGATTTACCACACCTGAAATGTAATAAATTATTACTAATAATTGAAATTTTGACCACAGTGTGGAAATCGGGGAGAGTGTCCGTGGTGAGGATGTCTACATTGTCCAAAGCGGGAGTGGGGAAGTCAACGATAACCTCATGGAGCTGCTAATTATGATCAATGCTTGCAAAATAGCATCGGCTTCAAGAGTCACGGCTGTTATCCCATGCTTCCCCTATGTAAGTCTTTTCATACCATTGTCAATTAATTTAAAAGACAATGTTTCAATGTGAAAAATGAATAATATATGTACCCATGTCATAGCCTGAGTTCAACCATGTTTAGACACTTTAATGGAATCAAATCCATGTAATTTTCAGTTTTTCCTAGTCGACAACAATGATTGTGTATAATAGTACACATAATATGAGTCGTACAAAGTGGATAGGTAGTATTTTATTAAAACCTTTAGTCCAATCTCTAAATCTCCCTACTAACCCTATATCTTCTATACTTGTATACGAATAAAGAGACAGATCTTTAATGAGTACTACGTGACTCGTCGGGATGTTGTCAGTGGAAATTTCCATGGTCTAATTTCTAGCCCTCCATTACCCACGTTTTATCTGTCACCCCGTCCATCCTCTGACACTTTGTTGGTCATGTACTTTACAAGATTTTACCATGAAAATGCCAACGACTGTTTTGATATGAATATAACTAAACACTATTTTGTATTTTTACAAGTAACTAGTAGTTTATGTAGTGTAGAAAATTTAATTGTTGATTTCAACCATTTCCCTCAAAGTTACATTGTCAAAAGATATTACTTTTTGGTAATAATATACTCAGAAAGGGGTTCAAAATTGATAATGGTGTAATTTGAAATTTCCAGGCTCGTCAGGACAAGAAGGACAAGGTAAGACGAATTTTTGACTTAACTGTATTTGTTATTTTTTCGTTTTTCCTGATTATACTATTACCTTACATACACACTAGTTTCATACGTTCATTGATTCATTCATTTACAATGAGAGAGAAATATAGAGAGAGACAGGTACTTATGTACGACCTAAGCAATCAATAAACCCATACAGATACGATATATGTGTATTTATACACTACACTACGTCTCGAATATTATCTGAGACGCTGCAGATGAATAATATATTTTAATATTAATAATTTACAAAAAAAACTTGCTCGTTGTCAGAAAATCTTGTGTGGCAGTCTCAAATTATTAGATAAATGTGTTATATTTTGAATATCAAATTGTTTCAGTTTGATTATTTAGCTGCTCGGTCTCGTTTTTCTATTGTTGCATGTATTTAGAAACATTGTTTTATTATATCTATCCGTAGTTTCCTTTATGTTGACTCACGTAGTCCTCAGCAAAAGATGCCCAAATTTGCAGCAACATGTGTGTTTATTTATTTATCTTTTTGACAAGTGCTCGTCCAAGTCAATATTTTTTTTTAGTCCTGTACTGCACCAGTGATAGACACCGTCATTCAGATTTTCGATTTTTCTCACACATTAGTATACACGTACGTAGTGAATCCAGGATTTCTTGTGTAAATCTTGAATGAGTAACAAAACAAACACCCTACTATTCATACGTTAGTAATTTCATAGTATTGTACTAAGGCTCTTGTTGTAATTCGTTGTCTTATATTTTAGTCAGGAGGGAGTGTGTGTGTGTGTGGACATTTGGGGCTCTAATTATAAAATGATCAATTTGGAATTGGACTGCCTTGACATTTTATTGAATTTCATTTAAGGGAATCTTCCATTTTCAAATTATGTCCATGATCAGATTGTCAAATCCCCACAGAATTATATTCTCAAATAATATTATAATATTTTGGAGTCATTCTTAAATTGTCACATTTCACAGTCACTATTTTAATCATTTAAAATTCCAGATGTTGGAATTTGACATTTAGATTGTCTTCTTTTTTCATTTATAATAAGCCGTTCACTTGATAATTCCACCATTAGAATTTGTTGTGTGTAATAAGAAGGAAGAATTAGCGGGTTGTGAATTCATTTATGCATGAGAAGAATATCGTTCGTCTCTGTTTAAAAATGACCATGATAATATAAAGTAAAAAATTGTGAAACCAAGACAGGTTTTATTTTTAACTCTCGACTTTGGTCCATGCATGTCACAGTTGAAATTGCATAATTGTGTAACATAAACTGCTACGACAAGATTACACTGGTAGCGACGACGACACATTGCGCACGTATATGTCAATTCACTCTTCAGCATCAAATTAAGAATATTATTACATATAGAAAAGTATAATATTCTTTATCATTAGGATTAAGTCAAAAAAGGATTGGCGTTTGACCCCAGTTTTAAAAGAGAGAGAGAAAAAAAAATTTGTCTGGTTTAATGAAATCCTGTTGTCCCGATTGCCCTCCCCCCACACAGATACCCATGTATTACAACAACTATCTTACTTTCCTGTGATAATTTTATATATGAGAGGTCTACATGTTTGAGAGGGATTAGAGCTTTGAGAAAACCAATTTATAATAACTTGCTTTTTTCTTTACTATTATTTATTTAAATATAACCTTGCAATAGAAAAATCCACCCTCGAACGTATTTTTATATGAAAATGTCCCTGCTTTACATGACTTTCTCCACGTCATTATTATTTCTACTCTTTCAATCATCTTTCACATTGCTAACTTATTTAATATCATGAGAATGTGGTGTATGGTCTTGATCTTGTAATTTGACCTGCTTTAAAATCAACTCAGCTATATTTCAGTTTTGTCATATACAATATGAAATAGTCTGCACAAAGTTCTAATCTATTTTAAATGTCCTCCTACACGATGAGACTAGTTTCATTATTATCACAATTCTCCCCCGCCCCCACATGAACTGTAGTTTATCTATTGAAAGTGGTCTTATTAAATACTGCTCGCTGATTGGTCAAGATTATGGGATTAACCCTGATTAGGTAAAATTTTGAAGAAATATTGTGTGTGTGTGTATGTCACTGTGTGTGTAATGTAGATAAGAGATTTAATAGAGTTTTCTATAAGAATTTAAATGAGGACACACTAGTTCATTCTTGTTCAGCACCTACAAATGTCCCATCAACACTGTCAAAAACTAAAGTTTTATTTGTAAAATATTGGATTAGTCGCATTTACAGTACCAGACTCTTTACCACATGTATTATCATCCCAATTTTACGCTTTTTTTCATGTACTGAAACTGAATGACTTTACACATTCATTTCATGACTACACATGAGGAGGAGGAGGCCATTAAATGTAATGTGCAAGTAATGAGTATTGATTCAATGTGTTGGCTCATAATCAAATACAAAACTTGATTGTAAATACGTTTAATTGTCCACAAAAAAGAAAATTTACATTAATTAGGATTCTACAGCTGAGATCCTAGTATTACCTTCTATCAAATTTTCAGCAACTGTTCACAACAGTTGGAAGTATCGTAACACGTGTATTTTGACCATAACTACTTATAAGTAGTAATACACACTATAATTTTGTAGACTACCTAAATAATACCAAGTAAGTAAATACTTGTGTGTATACTATACATTACTATACGTGTAGTAAGTAATCTTGGTTGTAAATGCTAGTAACTATTTTCATTGCATTTTACTACATACAGTAAAAGTATTCTACACTACTCTTGTAGTTACTTAGTCTTGTGTGATTAATTCAGAATCAAACCAATTAATTATTAGTAATTAATATGAATATGAAAAATAATTAAAGTCATGTCGTCATGAGATTGTTTTTGATTTAATCGTTTCAGAAACATCATGGCTTAATAATGGCGGTACGTAAAATCTTGTTTGGTCCCTCGCCTCACCCCTACACACACTTCCAAAAAATTTCTTGTAGATGCGCTTGAATTTTGCTACTTCCTATTTCCAGAAATTTGACGCGAGTTGAAATCGGGTAGTTTCTGTACAATTTTCCCTTCTCTAGCAACTCTCTTGTAGACAGACTGGGTTCTTTTATTATTTTAAAAGAAGTGAGTATAGCTTATTTAATACTAGTAGTAGTAGTAAATAAACTATCATTAAAAACTACAAAAGACATACATACATAAGGCTTCATGTCACTAAAAGCTTATTCTTGACTAAAAGCTTCTACTAATCCAGTTGTGCACCTTAATAATATGCTTGTATGAATCACGGCTCGTGCTATATTTGTGTTTTATGACTAGTCATGTGTAGGGTCTGCTGATGAATAGCTTGGATCCTTATAATATACACTATAAATGTTTTGCCTACTCTTGTCCTCAACATGCCACTCTATTCTTGTTCATTTCTCTATTGTGTGAGTTTAATTAGTGGAGACTCATGTGTGAGTGTGTTATGGGTCATGTCGTCCACACAGTCTGAACTGTAGTAAAGGTTGTAGTAGTAAGGGAGAGGAGGATTAATTTGACGGTTTGTTTAAACCTGATTGCGTAAAAGATGAGAATTCCTTCTTCCCATGTATCTTGACAATCTTGAGTCTAGTTTTCTGTCACATGTCAATTGTCCAACTCGACATTCGTGTACAAGTACATAAATAGATGGGTTTCTTTTTATCATCAAGTTTTATTCTTTTGGAATAATGTTCTCAACTATTCTATACTTTAGTCTATGCACACATTTGTCATTATTTGTTATCAATACATTTGACTATACATATATGAGAACTATTGAAATATTGTACATATACGTGAAGAGTCCCTGCCGTGAAAAGCAGGGTAGTTTTTTCAGGAAATCCCTCTCTTTGAACACTACCCACCCACCCATTTTCTTGTGAAGAGTCAAATTTTGTATGATTTGTATTTTAGTTTCAATACATCTTCTTTCCAAAACCCTTAGAGTTGAAAGGCTATATAGCTGAGGGTTCAGGCTTTTATTATTACATTTTTTTGTTGTTTGATGCGTAGTTTCAAGTCCACTTTTTCTCAGGAATCCAGAAAATGGTTTAGTCATGAAAGGTGAGACAGTAGAATAGGAAAGAACTGACAATACCTTTTAGACTTAAAAAAAGCTTTGAGTTCATACCTAAGTACCAGGTACGACAACAAGCGCCGGTGAGGTTTGGGGTTTCCATAAATTGATTTTTAGATGTTCCAGCTGAACGAAACTTGTAGTAATTTGCTGTAAGTGTCGTGTGTTAACTTACACTCAATGTCGTAAGCTTATATTATCTCATTTGTACATAGACAAGTCTACTATAGGTTGAAAGGATCAAAGCCTTATATTGACCAGATTCATCGGCCTTCACTCTTCCACAAGTTATAGAAAAGCCATTGGATGAGAAATTTAGGAATTCTATCCATGCATATATCTATATGTGCGTTGGAAAACAACTCAGATTATGACTATTATACAAAATACTAGTTCAAGGTCTTTTTCCTCAAAGTGTAGTGTGAGACTACTACGTCGTCAAGTTCATGGAAAGTTGGGTGAAGGTAATACTTAAGCAATGTGCTACAATTTCCTACTTGCAAGTTTTAGAACCTGAACAAGTCTCCTTTTGTGTCCCTTTCACAATATGAGGAGAAACAAATGACTGTGTTATAAAATATAAATATACTGTGGAGTTAATAATCTTCATTTTCAGAGATAATGATACAAGAGTTCCCCGTGTAAAATGTACATACTCCTTTCTGACTCACAAATTGTGAGCCTAAGTAGTAGCATTATTCGTATTGAACAGGATCTGTTGTATTACTATATCCATCATATTTTGACGGCTGTCATCACAAAGGAATCTTCGGCGTGGATACATCAGATGACTTAAGAGACCGTATAATTTCACTATGCCTGGACTTTTTGATTCTATCCCCCCTATAATAGTTAATAATGTTTATTTTTTTCAAAACTTCTTACTCAGACTGAATGAAAGTTGATTTTTTTCAGTTTTCTCTGTCTGGAACGATTTTGTAATATATTTGCTTGCATGCGGTTTATATATGAGTGTGTTTGTTTCTTTGGACTGGCTATTTTATTGAGGTGCAGGTGCTAAAGGTGTACAGTGTTTACTTCTATATACTGTATGCACGATGAAAAATACGTAACGTGAATTGTTATCATTGTTGGAATTGGTTGTAATTTGGGTGTGGGGGCGAGGTGAGTGAAATTTTTATGTTAGGATGAAGATCATCCCAATTTAGTTTGTATCAACGATCGATTATTAGCTTTAGGTTAAGTTACCGGTGAATTGGGGGGAGGCGTAAGCATTTAATGGAGTGTAGGTATTCATGGCTTTGCACGAGCTGCGCGGTATTTGATTTAATGTGGTTGTAACTAGACGGCACTTTTCTTTCTCTACATATGTAGAAGAATATCAACACGTACAGGGTGAGCCGTAAGTTGTCATCATGATGGTTTGTCTGTGCGTGTGTGATGGATTCTAATAATTACTGGAATATTTTCAGTGGAATTGTTCATTTAATGTTCAACATGTTTAAAGTTAAAATGAATTAAAGCATATATTCGTTTAACGCTTTTTGGAGAAACTGGGATTGTTCTAGGATAAAGAGGAAAATCGGGATAAATTCAATTCAAACTAGACTTTTGTTGTCAAAATTAGTCATTTCCAAAATTGCTGATAGAAAATGTCATCCGTTCTCACTATAAGGGTCTCGTTGAGTTTTACTTGATCTTTGACAATTCAATTTTGAAATTATAGACTCCTCTCTGCTCCCCTAAGCTTTAGGGGATAAAGTTAAATGGATTAGGACACATTCATGTGACGACGGTAGTTGGTCACACAACTTTAAAATGAAACATGACAGAATTTACGCCAAAATGTGTGACTATATACGTGATACTTACTGCATTTATTAATAAATAAATGTGTGTGTGTGTGAACTTCTAGATTAGATTAATTTTTTTTGAAAAGGCAAAAGAGTCAAATACTTGGAGGGGCCAAGGTATTAATGTATCTCTCTCCATATAGTGTTTTTGTGTGTGCTCAGTATGTTAAATGAAGCCGAATGCGCAGTCACTGGTAGTAAAAAAATTACACAGCTGTATATGTATGTTTAGATGAAATACAAATTACGCATGTCTTGGCAAATCCTTTTACTGTATTATATAGTTTCCTGAGCCAAAATTCCAGACACAAAAGACTGGGGAGATACTATGTACAGTGTAGAGGTTCTCATTGTAAGTTAAACGTAGTAGTAGATAACGTTAAATAATCAACGAGAATCATGGACATAACTAAGATACGTAGACTTTTTGGAGGGAGTGTCTCGTCTCGAGAGGTAGATAAAATGCCATTGTCGTTTTGTTGATAAATCGCGTATCATGTGTATGTTTTTTTTCAATGGATTACATAGTAAAAGTTCCAGCGTAATAATGATATGTGTACGGAGGTAGATTTGGTAATGATGGAGGCAACGTGTTCTCCATGATCAGAATACCTGACTACTTTCATTACGTACAAAAGTAAAATGGAATAATTTATTATGTTGCAATTGAAGATTTGACAGTATTCATCGGAGATTGTAGTTAGGAAGAAGAGAGTAGATTATTCTGTAGGGAATTTTTTTCTGTCATGCCATCAGACCCTGTAGACCTTGACTTGACTCTGCTGGACAATTGTACTAGCACATGTTATGTAAATATTTAAGAAACCATTGTTGCATTTCCTCTACCAAAAGCCGGTTTAACATGGGTTCCCAAGATTCATTTGCAAGGGAAAGATTTCATCAACAGCGTATCTCTTTAGGAGAGAGATGATTCTTTGGTGAGACACAGGCCAAAGTTAAAGATGAGATGGTGGTCGTGTGTGTGTAGAGGTGTACACTGGTTTGGAGCATTTGTTGCTGGAGATTTGAGATGCTGCGTCTTTTCAAAAAAAGAAGGAACGGCAAGACAAAAAATAATAATAATTAGACGAGCAAGTTGGCGAGCAAGCACGACAAGATTTTTTTCTCTTTGTTCTACCTCGCGTGTATACATAATGTACTTGTGTAGTATCGTTAGGTTTGACTGAGAGAATTAATGAGATTATGTAATAACAATAGAGAAGAGTTTGAAAGAGCAGGCAAGGGCCATGACTAGACTACATTTGACTTTGAACTACGACTTATTTTGGATTGGCTGTAGTATGGAGTAGACACATGGAGACTTTAAATAATAATAATATTATTGCATTTAGGTGTGAGGATAAGTTTACTTAGGGATATCCTCGGGAATATGAGGATTGCTATATATGTAGTTTTTTGTAGTTGTAATCTCTCTGTGTAGATTATAAATGTAATACATGGCTTAGGTTGTTTGCAATTTAAATAGGTAATAAAACACAAAAAAGGAAAAAACGATGTGAGTCGTATAATCGTATTATTATTTGAAAATTATTTCAGGATGTAAGGCCCGCGCCCGTAATGAGTGTGAGTAGAAAAATTCATTGTCTGAGAGTATCCCGTATTGGTATCAATCAATCAGGAAAGAGTTGGTCCCACCAACTTTGGTATCGCCTTGCCCCAGTGTCCAAGTTAAGTGGATTTTTTTTGCAGTCGTAGATCATTTTCCATGGGCAAAGAGATATACTCTAATCATTATTATGATTTTTTTACTACTTATAATTTATAATTCAAACTTTGTTTATTACTTTTAAAAATTATTTCAACATTACATTATCTACATTATTATTTCTTTTTAAATGGATTTTGAACTCTCTTTAATAATCTGTATTTCTACATAGGTAACTACATGTACCTACTTACTTTATTATTCAATAACCAAACATAAGTATATTATATCTATGTATATTGATTTGTACATGATGATAATATTGCCTTGGCTCAATAATATGAGGCTAATTTTTTTTCTTTCATCATTTTTTTACGAAAAGAAATTCAGTGGCGTGTTTGACTGACTTTATAGTTTTTTGTAGATATTTCTATTTATTACGATTATTCTATAAATTTATTTGTTTATTTTTGTGTAATATTTTAATCAGTTTATTTTTTTTATTTACTCGCTGAACTACTCCCAACTCTTTCGGGAATATTAACACAAAGCAAACCAACGGGATGTTGATGACATGCAGTCGCATTTTCTACTCACATTCGAGCGTTGTCTCGAAATTTTAAAATACAAATATCTATTATAATAATATAATATTATACATGTATTATTTTTTTGGGATTCGCTTAAATGTGTGTGTATAATATAATGTATACTATCATATAGTTTTTTTCTCGTAAATGTTGTTTTAAATAGACTTTCTCAGGATAAATTTATTTTTATATTCTTGAAAAGCTGTAAGTAATAGATGTGTTGAGCTACTTTTTCTTCTTTCTTCTATATATATCATGTAATATGAATATGCGGTGTATAGTTTCTATAGCTGTTGCAATTTTATTTTTCGTTTTTAAGCCATACCATAGCTTATTGGTACTAAGTAATTGCTGAGGGTTAACGGCTCCAACCTTTTTTCTTTTCCTCACCTTGACTTTCATCTCTCTTCTCTCTCTCTACGCTATATATTCTATTAGGGTTGCTTGTAAGAATTTTTGTCTAGAGCTAGTTTTTTGTTTCGTACGCTGATGCTTTCTTTCATTTTTGTAATGCCTGTATACTCATTATGAGACGACAAGACGACAACTGTTCCATAAGATTCATAATTAAAGCTGTAGACAAGAAGTTTTAAAGTTTCTGGGAGTCAGGATGAGTGAGCTGTGTTGTACACACGGGTTAAAGCAGTAACATGCGTAATTGTATTATGACAATTGTAATTATTGGGAGGATAGTCAGTACGACTCATCTTGGTTAATTATAGTGACAAGGACTTTATTAAATATATACTTTTCCCACACTACTCTCACTAACAGCATCAACAATCAATGAGTGTTGACTTTGGTTCTAATCTCTGACTTACGAAGGAGATTTATGAAGGAATGGCTTTGATTGATGATCCCCTTGAAGGTTTTGGTTCATTGCACGAAATGCTAATGCATGTGGACGCAGCATTATGTGCTAAATTGTATAATGATGAGAATTTAAACTTCCAATGGGTTTGATGCTGTGTGTAATGCATACAATTTGTTGAAAATTTGATTAGAAATTATGGTAACTACAACGAATACTAGATTATTGAATCCATCTTGATAAAAAAAAATTTTAAATTACTAAATGAGTATCCATATCTCTACTTAATTTTTTTTGACTTGCAAAATGAGAATTTTAATTGCAAATTAAATCATTTTACAGAATACTCTTCACAGTAACGACGGTGTGACTGTGGTCTTTGTTCCATTTATGAGATGATGATGTGTTCATGGAGAGAGATTAGACAGACAGAGAGAAAGTATATATGCTTCATTAAATAACCTGAGTCGGGAGTTTGTTTTGGAAGGAGTGATAAAGCTTGCAGCACATGTAATATATAAGGATGGATGATGATGAGTGCCAAGAAGGCGGACAATGAAAGAATGAGCCGCGACTAAAACATCTTACATGTTACCTTAGAAGTATTTAAAGTTGTGATTGTGAGATGGGGAGAGAAATCTAAAAAGTTTGCTGTATGAATGTGTATGCTCAAGCAACAACAGGAGCAGCTGTGAGGTAGTTTATGTATTAAAGTCGGGTGGAAGCATGAAAATAGTAGAATGATAAGTATGCAAAATGTAAATATAGATTGACACAGTGATGATCCTATTCACAATTATTAACACAACGTGTTGCACATGTTGACAGTTATTCCTCTTTTGCACCCCTGCAAATAAATTGGCTATACTAGCAGAACAGAGGGCAAGTAATGAAAAATAAGGCACGGCACTCGCAAATAATTTTTAATTTCCTTTTTAAAAAGTACTATACACAAGCCATCATTTACGCACTGCTACTGGTTATATGATATTCACTATAACATTGTCATATATTTGCAACTGGCTAAAAAGCAATAATAATAATATACAGCACGTCGTTTAATAGTAGCCTTCTCAATTATATCAGTATACTAGGTGTACACACTAATAAATAATCTATTATTGCTCTGGCTAATGGGCTAGATGTTTCTGTTTTTTTATATATTATCTAAAAAAATGTTTTCCGTTACGTTAGTTCACACTTTTGGTGATGGGCATTTTGATATTTATTTAGAATTAGATAATATGGGATTACGGAGCTGGTGGGATTATTTGCAAATTATGGGCATAATTTGTTGTTCGTTTTATTGGAGAAAGGAGTTTGGAAAGAGAAAAAGAATAAATTGTTTGCATGAATGTGAATTTGTATAGAGTCGAGCTCCAATCTCAGCTAAATTAGTTGCGAATATGTTGAGCGTTGCCGGAGCTGATCATATCATCACGATGGATCTTCATGCTTCCCAAATCCAGGGGTTTTTTGACGTAAGGACTAATTTATCATTATTATCTCGGTTAAACTTTCTTCTCCTATATTTTGCAACCAATTTTTTCTTTGTTTCATTGAACTTTCAAAACTTTGGGTTGAACAATGGAATTATCGTAATGTGAAAGGAACTGAGAGAGAAAATGTAAATTACTATTTAGTTCAATATAGGAGGAAAAGTTATCCGATTCTATTTGTGTGAAACTTACTAACTTTCATTACGTACATGCATTACACAAGTTTAAACAGGGAAATAATAATTGTCTATTTTAGATCCCTGTCGATAACCTTTATGCCGAACCTGCCGTCCTCAAGTGGATCAGAGAGAATATCGCAGAGTGGCGAAGTGCCATTATTGTTTCTCCTGATGCCGGTGGTGCCAAGCGGTAACGTTAACTCATTGTCTTTTTCACCCGCTTTTCCCTTCATAATTAAAGGTCAAGCGAAGTTTTTTGTCTGATGAGTGAAATGTAAATAGAATGTGTCTCCCACATTTTATGCAAGTAGATGCGTATCTTTTTCAGCTTTAAATAATTTTTGTCGTTCAGAGTTTTCGTTAAAACCCAGGTCCTAGTTTCATTTTAAAAGTAAAAAGTATAAAAGAAAAAGGTAGTGTTACAAGAGAGAGATCGATGGTACTAGCTGGAGAAAGAACCAAAATTAATGATGTTGTGTGTGTGTGTGGTTTTCAGCGTGACGTCTATAGCCGATCGTAAGTACTATTTTTATTTAATCAATAGGTTTTATTTAACATGTTGATTCGATGGGAGTCCAGTGCTCCAGTGTACATTTGCCCTTCATGAAGGTCACGTGTGCCCCAGTTGTTCCTCCAGTGTACATTTGCCCTTCATGAAGGTGAAATGAAGCGCCTCTCTCGTTCAGGTTTAAACATATTATAATTCATTGCTGCTTTCATTCGTCCTTTAGGACTAAATGTCGAATTTGCACTGATCCACAAGGAACGGAAGAAGGCGAACGAAGTGGCTTCAATGGTCCTTGTGGGCGATGTCAAAGACCGAGTATCCATTCTGGTCGACGATATGGCAGACACGTGCGGCAAATTTAATACTATTTTTGGATATTGTTGTCACCTCTGAATGTTTAAAATTCTAACAATACTTTCTTTTTTTGTAATTTCAGATGTGGCACCGTTTGTCGTAAGAATCCTACTGTTGACTATCCATTCAATTTCTTGTAATTCCTAGACGGTGTAAATTCTGATTCTGTACTTTGTTTTTTTTGTTTCAGATGCCTCGGAAAAGTAAGTTTTCTCTTTCGCGTTAAAAATCATGCAACTAATGTCGAATTATTGCTTACATCAGAAGAAGAGGAGTAGAGAATGAAAAATATTTAATGAAAAATTCTTACATCATTAGCTATTATTATTAGTATTATGAGAGAATCAGTCATTTTGAGCCTACATTTTTGGATAATGTATGAATGATGACTCATTTGTTGTTGAATCATTTAATAGGTTGCTCGAGGCTGGGTCAACAAAGGTGTACGCAATATTGACTCATGGAATTTTTTCGGGCCCCGCAATCTCTCGTATCAATAATGCTTGTTTTGAAGCAGTAGTCGTCACTAATACAATTCCACAAGAAAAGCATATGAAAGAATGTCCTAAAATTCAGGTAATTTGTACAACTGTGACATAATAATTGACATCTTGGCTCATGTATATTCAAGTAATGTGGTCATTTTTTGTTTTTTTTGTTTCAGTGTATTGATATTTCCTTAATAATAGCTGAGGCCATACGACGTACACACAATGGAGAGTCTGTATCATTTCTGTTTGCCAATGTTCCAATGTAACTTGGAATCCTTGTTGCATTTAATTTGTTTTCATCTCAAGTTACTCTTCTGAGTGAAAATTTATGTTGAGTTTGACATATTAAAAAAATAAATTGTTGTTATGATTATTATATCATTATATTCTAATAATTGTGAAAACAGTGTTGTGTGCTGCGTTTAGATAACAATCTCAGAATTTCATTCCGTTGTCTACGATGTCATAAATAAAACATTTTGGATGTTGTAACGAATTCTACTTATGTAAACCCCTTCCCTATATCTTCAGTAGGACCATATGAAAAAAATATGTTTAAATGTATTGTCCTGCTGAAGTCTTTACTTTTACAACGTCACAGTCGAGTCCTACAGTTTGTAAAACTTCTTACACTATAAAGCAGAGAGATATTACAAATAATGAATGAAGCTCCTATTACACCTTTGACAAAATCAAAACTGGAAAACATTACAAATTATAAGATCAAAAATTAAAGATGATTTCGTAATTCAGGAACTACACAATTATTCATCTTTATTTTCTGTTCATTTTCTCTAACTTTTTCCCTTTGGTGAAAGTTACACTCAGTCATATTCAACATCCTTCATTGGTATGCTCACAGGTAGTCTAAGAACATATTAGTTTTACAAATGTTGTATATTTTTTTTATATAAAAAAAGAATATCAAAGGAGAAAATAGTGTTTTCAAAATACTTAAATGTATACGACTCGTATACTATGAGGCTTATGACTTATGAAATGATTCCACATGTCCTGAATAAGGACTCTTGCTTGAACCTCCCAACTGTTAATCGTCTTCATCAATTTCATCATTCTTCGAATTAATTTCTAAATCAAGCAACATTTGTCCATATCCTTTGCCTTGCGGATCAGGAGTCAAACTTCCAATCCCTGATTTTTTTTCAAAAAAAAAAGAGTGAGATTACTATTTACATATAGATAAGTAAATTATTATATGCTAGGCAGATGTAGGCAATTGCTTCCATCATGAAAGTTCCATAGCCATTTGATATTAGTCTGACCTCCCCCTCCGAGTGAATCTTCAAGCACAAAGTTAAGTCCAAATACGCCAGGAACTTCATATCTATGATAAATAACAAAGCAGAAAAGACAGTCATGACCATTAATGCATCTATTTTAATAATGATACAATATAGAAATTAATTCTTTGTGTGTGTTAATACCTTTTACATGTTGGAACTTTGTCAGATGTAAATTTGTGTTCAAAATATTTTGTCACTTTCTTGGCTGTCAGAGTTTCTACAAGCAAGGGATAATTGGATGGCTCTTTGGCTATCACTCCAATGTTACATATGTCACCTTTGTCTCCGCTAAAAGTACAGCAAAAGTCCCCTTATTAATAAGCGAAAATTTCTATAAAACTATCTACCTCAAAGTTACCTTCTTGTCCATGCCAAATCGCTGACTTTGTACGAATATTCTTTGTATGTTCTTTTTAACGGTTCTTCTCGTGTCACTTTTTCTTTTGGTGAACCTTGAAGTTTTCGTAACAGACTATTTTTCTTTCTAGTAGCTTCCTCTTCAATAAATAGTGCATTTCTGACATCCATTCCTGCGATAAAGTTCTCTTCGTAGCCATCTTGGTTTCTAATAATTACCTTATTGTCTATTTCTTTCCTATCATGTAGATAGGAAAAGA
>WJFB01002941.1:0-15676 GCA_009870185.1 Pygmarrhopalites habei
TTTTGACCTGATATGATGTGGGCTAGATCCAGAATCGAAAACTCTACAAAATTGTAGTTTTGGATTTTTTTAATCATATCTGTGGAGGGCTGTAGGGGGGTAGCAAGAGGTTTATTGCCACCCTGTATTTTGATGCGACGTTCATACACATTACACACACACCAACAACAACATTCCATATACATATTACACATTACAAAAAATGTAGGCAGTCACTAATCACACACACACGTACACACAAAACACAATTTGTGACCCCCTTTGCTCATTTTATGAAACCAAATCGAGAAGGAGATGGGAAAATACCTGTAGTAGGGGAAAGTATGGAATAACCATCATCAATTTAATAATAATTACATTGTGGGAAACATTTTTGTAAAACGTTTGAATCTTGTTCCTCTCCTTCCTTGTGTACGTTGCAATGTGAAAGGAGAAAAAGTTTGTACATGTACAAAAGTCTAAATAATTTATTTAATTTGAATGTTAGAGTCTACCCTACTGGTGAGTAGCATGTTGGTAGGAGGGGCCTAAAAAATACAACACAAATTTATTATAATTTACTTGGATTAATTAACTGACATAGGGCGATGTGTTCCACTGTGAACACTATTTTTCGGCTTGTTTAATTCGGGCGATAGTGCCTACGTGACCGGATCAGCCCGGATTTTTGGGGTAAATTGTCCTTGCTTTTTTTTCAATTAATCTTTTTTGAACTTTTATATTGGATTTGTGAGTGATCAATTAGAAAGTGAAAAGTTTGGTCATTTTTAAATGCCCCTCCTACAAACAAAGTATTACTAACCAGTAGGTTAGGTTATTATCTTACAATCCTACGATTACAAGTAGACTGGGTAGTGGACTTTCGAACAATATTGAAATGTAGAAAAGTTTCGTATAAATCTATCAATTAAAAATTAATATTTAAGAGTACTTTCAGGTTTGCACTCTTGTTTGTCTTACACACAATAACACTTTTTATTCTACTCCCTTCATTTTTATTTCTCTCATTTAATATGTTGACAACCTTTTTATCCTGCTTTTTATTGATAAGTAACTTTAGTCTTAATTTGGTATTCATCCTTACAAGTTCTCACTCTCGTAAGACCGCTTTGTCATCAAAATTTTTATTAGAACAAAATAATTAACTCTTTTTGATAAAAGATGCATTTTGAAGAATTTAGGGAAAACACACAAGTAAATAATTTTTGAACTTGACATGATTTACATTATCTGATTCCTATTTTTTCAAAAGCACAAATTTTTGAAAAATAATTGAAGAAAGTTTGAATCCTGTAATTTTCTTACAACTTTCCTTATATACATATTCTTCTGTCAGACTTCAAAAGTAGTTTTTTACAGTAAATAATTTAGAATTAATTGTGAAAGATGAAACAATGTCAAGGAAAAAGGCAATATTGACTTGAATGAAATAACAAGAGCATTATGAACATTGCATATCGTCCTTTGATTATTAAATTTCTTGGTAACTTCTATTTATTACATACAAACATTATATGTACGAACCTTTTTAATATAGTTATAGGTATATATTATGAGAAAATGCGTTTCCATGATGAGAATTTTACATTCACGCAAACACACACACGAACACAAGCACAGGAGAATATGTATATGTCAGCCATTGTATGAGTTAGGGGAAAAAGTAATTTTCAGTAGGTTCATTTAAAAAGGATATACAGTATTGTGACTTCATGGATCACCTTCTACCATTGTTGACCCTCTAAAAGTTGTACATTTAGTGATTTACCTGAGACAAGGTCATTTATAAGGATTTGAATATGAATAGAATTTAGAAGAACAAAGGGAGAAAGAGATAAAGTGGAGAAAGTCACAATTTTTGCTCAATTCCAACTCATGTGTTGTCGAGGAATGAAATATGATGATATGCATACGTAGAGTACTTTCTCTCTCTAGTTTCCCTGATACATGACAGTTTTCCTTTGAAAAGATTGTTTGTGTATACAATTATCATTATGGTATGAGAGCTGAGAAAAACGTAGTCTTTAAAATATTATCTCAGATTTAATTATGTAGATGCATTAATTAAGTATTCAAATTTCTCATTCACTTTCTCCATATAGTCAAGACACCATACATAACAATTTGAAACACAGAGAAAGGGGAGAGGTAAGAGAAATGTGAAACTTTTTCCATTGTTGATGTTCTTGGAAACACCTCCTCCATACAGCAACTCACCAATGTGGACAGTGTTAGAAGGGAAGATAGACAAAGCAAAGTGGATGAATATTAATACGCCATAATTTTTTAATAAATATTTAAGATGGTGAAAACAAGACTGTTTGATGAATTTTTAATTCGTTCAATAAATAGCTGAGGAATGAGTAGATAAGAAAGAGAGAGGGAAAGCGAGACAAAGAAAATATTAGTAATAATTGTGGAACAAATTTGGAGACCTTTCTATTCGAATAGAAAAGAGAAGGAGGAATAGTGTGTGTATGTGTGTGTGGAAGCACAAAAATTTACTCATAATACATAGCAGGTAGTAGGGTGCTAAACAAAGGGACGTACATTAATTTAATACCTAAATATTATGATTATGTAGTATCCTGTGGGGTAACTTTCTCTGAATCAGACACCTCTCCCTCTCTGTCTCGTAAATTTATGTAAAAGTATGACTTTAGACAGGTTGTGAATGGGTGGAGAGTCAAATTCAAATTTGGTATTTGGTAATTTATTTAGATTGTAAACTAGATTACCAGAGAATTATTGAGGAAATACTATTTTTAAAAACAGAAATATGTCTCATTATCTCTCCCCTTTCGCTCAAATTCTCGGTCAGGATTTCTCCCCAATTTTCACCTTCACAGTAAGTAATTGATGAGTGTTAACATGTGTACATATTTATACAAATGATTCTACAATCCTTAGTGTGACAAACTTTTTTGCATGCCGGCTCATTTCACTACTCAAATAATGTTGTATGATAGGGAAAAAACAAAATGCACAGTTAAAATCTCTTATGTCGCATCGAGAATAATAACAAAAATTGTAGTTCTGACACAAGGTCAGTGACTGTGTGTCCTACAGAAACTTCAATATCAATAATTTCGCATTTTCTTAGGTCTCGAGATTTTAAACTCCTTTTTATAGACATATTTATCAATTGCATGCTAACAAGATTGTGTAAAGTCTTTCGTTTGTCAGAAAAGGGAAATGGACAATTGCTCAGTTAGTCAAAATCATTGAATATGAAGCTCACAATCCCTCTTTTCATTCGTCTCCAAATATTATATTTACTTGCAATCCTATTTATTAAAAAATATTTTATAATTTTCCCTTGGATTATTATGTTGCTTTGTATTTTTTGAGATTTGAATTCACTGAAGAAATTTGATTTACCTTGTGTATACTTTTGTCACCTTTTCAACAAAATTCACACCACATACAGAAATTGTATAAACTTAAATTGTTAGTTATTTAAGTATTAACTAATCTTAACTAAATTTTATTAACAGTTTCATTTATTGTTCGACTACACTCAAAATTGTGAAGTTGTGAACAACATTTGTACAAACTCTGATGTGTTAAAAAAGTTAATAAAAAACTCTACAATTCTCAATCTATATTATATTATATGTACTAAATTACAATAAATGAGATGCATAGTAGTAACGCCAATGTTTCTTTTGAATATACTGACAAGACTTCATACATACACTACAAAATGTTAAATACATTATTGGAATCTATGGGTATAACAAGACTAAATTTATAGTAATATTTTTAATATAATAATTTTTTTCACGTCCCATTCTCCCATGTCACACACAAACACAAGACTCCCTGCACTGTACTCATCTCCATTCTCTGAATAATTTGGTTACTGTTAGACTGACTCCCTCATTTAATGTATTTAGCATCTTATTGCAATTTAAATTATTAATGGGGTTACATTTATTGTCGTCTTTCATCCAAAACACAAAAAAAAACGTGAATGGAAGGCTACAATAGGAGTACCTCTTTAAACGTTTCATAGGTTAAATCTCAAGGACCAAGGGTTACATATAATAGCCATCAGAGCCGAATTGAAAATTTATTTCTGTCTGTAAACTTTTTCCAAAAAAATCCTTACACTTACTTGATCATTTGTGACTCAAATCAAGTCCATATTGTAAAAAATCCTCAAAATGGCTAAACTATAAATCTGAAATCTTTTTCTACTCTTTCCCTTGAATACCTACAAAAACAGAGAGAGATTGTGTGCCAATTAAAGTTTCAATACTCATTCTTATGTACATTTACTAACATACAAATAATACAAGGTAATTTATCTAACGTTTCTATCTGAAAAAATACAACTTTGTTCACATGTAAGTATAAGAGAGGGACAGTTAATATTTTTAATAGATAGTTTGTTAGAAATTGGTTATCTAATTTAACTCGAAATCATAACTATAATTGTAAAATCCATATCTTCACGAAACACAGACACTCACACACATTGAAATTCTATTCATGTATAGTTTACTAATTAAAAATTATGATTAATCTCTAATCAAATCCGAAAATTCTCTATTCTCATCTCTCGACATTCTACATTAACTCTAATGTTTTTTTGTACTAAATTGTAAGTTGACGCACCTTTCTCTATTGTAATATGCATTGTATACAGAATCCTCCTCATCTTAACCTTTCTCCTTAAATCCCAAAGAAGAAAATAATGCAACTTCCTCCTTCACGAAAAGAACAGAGAAGAAAAGAATAGCTGACTTTAATAGCCAACATGCTGTTTGTCTGTTTTGTGGTTCAAAAGGACGAGGAGGGAGGAGGATCTGCAGAACCTACATTCATTATATGGTTGTATATATAAACTACACACACATAGATATATATATAGACGAAAATCTCTCCGCTGGGAATTTTTTATCGATTCCATTTTCGGACAAGGATGAATGAATAGAGAGAGAGAGAGAGAAAAACGCGACTGTTTCTTCTTTCTTTCTCTCTCCCTCTTTCTCCCTGTCTCTAACACTTCACACACACAACACACAACTCACAACTCTTATAACTTTGAGTGTATATAAAAAAGGGGAAATATTTGTACGAGACGTCTACGACTAGGAAGACGAAGACGCCGACGGCCAAGTGTGAAAGTGATTGTCATTTTTTAAAGAAAAAAAATCATGTCACAAAGACAAGGAGGAGGAGGACAACACAAAAGAGGAAAGTCTCTCTCTCTCTCTTCGAAAAAAGTGGAAACTTAAAAAAGACTCTGTCTCTGTATACTTCGGAAAGTGTGTGTGTTTTTCTCAATTTAAAATAAAATATTAAAAAGACATGTCACGATTTTACCAATATTTCCAAAATAAACAAAGAAAAAAGTGAGACGGGGACGAAAGGAAACAAGAAGGTTGTGACTGTGCGTGTGTTCGTCATTTCTTTGTGAGTAGTGAAGGGGGCGACTTGTGTGTGTGTGTGGTCAAAAAAATATATTAAAAAAGACAAGAAATAAAAGTATCCAGACTTTTTTGAACCAGTAGAGGAGAAAAAGAATGAGAGAGAATGTGTATAGGTGTGAGTGAATTTTGTGAACTTTTACTACTACAAAAACAATGGGATGGTTGTGAAAAATTAATAAAGCAATGTTTTTAATGTGTACATATACAACAACAAAAAATTAATAATTAATAATAATTATATACGAAATACGAATATACAACAAAAAATGGACAAGGACCTGACAGTCAACGAGAACAAAATGAGGGAGGGAGAGAAAGGGAGGGAGAGGAGTAGACTTTCTCCTCTTCTTGTACATACCCACATCATAATAATTAATAATATTTCGAAATAGACACTCAATTCGTACACACGCAATTTCGGATCCAGACCAGTGTCGATGACAGTGATGATGCTGAGAGTCAAGAGAGTGCTATTCACAAGTACAAGAAAGAGGAGGAAATTACGGAACAAAATATGTTTTAAAAAAAACAATAAATTTCAGCAGGTCTGAACATTTTTTGTGTGTTCTGTGTCCCATGTTTTGTCTATTTTGACGTTTTTCCAAACTTAATTTTCAATGTGTGGATCGAGGGACGCCTATACGTGAACGGAAGAAACAAAGACAAAATAAAATTGAGACCAAATCTGATGATGACAGGGGAAAAGAAGGATTATCACAAAAGGAAGAAGTGAAAATGTACTTTGTTGATGTGTGTATGTCCCACTCCTCTCTCTTCTCGATTGTGTGGAAAGGGAAGATTCTTGTAAAGTATTAAGCCAATACACTCTCACAACTGCCAACATACACAGCCACACATTTGTCATATGAATACACAACAAGTTGTGACTCCAGCATTGTTATCCCCACTTACACACTCTCTCTCCTTATCTCCTTATCTCCGTCTCTCCCCCTTTCTCTCTCTCTTTCTCTCTACTGAATTTTGACGAAAAAAGACAGGAAGAGATCATCAAATAAATGGAGAATGGAAGTTGTGGTACACACACTCACTCTCACACACAAACACAATTTACACACAAACAAGCACACACAAACTTTGTAATTTGAATGATATTGGGATGATTGGTACTTAGATAGGGAGAAAACTCTCCTTTGAATAAATATAATGTTATACACAATACATACATAGATATATATTAAAAAATAGTGATACGACCACGTTCATTGCGTCAAAAGGAAACACAACAATTGTTATTATTATTATAGACTAAAAACTATTACGATGAAGAAAAAACTAATAATGTTATTATTGTTATCATTACATTATCATATATGATATATTAATATACTGACATAAATATTATGAGTATGATGATTACCTGAAACAATTACTACCTATGTGTATAGTATCAAACAAACAAAGAACACATTCACACATTTACACACACACTCATTCAGAACAAGAACAAACTAAAAATTTATCTATTTCTCATAGTTTCTAGTGTTTTTTGAGCACCTTCACCAAGTGTAGCTTTAGACATTTCAAGAGATGAAGGAGGAGAAAATAATTATTACAACTAAAACTACTACTAAAATACTACGTCGACGACTACGACTATGCAACGGTGGGAAGGGAAAGTGGAAGAAAGTGGGGAAAATAAATTTCATGACAAAAAAAATATTCAATGAAGATGATGGCACAAAAATGAAAACAAAAAGTCCAAGGGATGACTCTAATATATTAATAATATAAAATACTATGTAAGTGTGTGTTGCATCCTCCTCTCTGATCTCCCATTTTTTGAGAAAACTTAGAAGGATACAAGAAGGAGAGCTCACAAAAAATTTGTTACCTACCTTACCTTCACCTTAATCTACAAATACCTAACCTACTCTCTCTCTCTCTACATATAATATTAAATTATACTTTACAAAATTTTGAGACGTGGATTTTGACGGCGACATTATTGTACATGAGAGTGATACAGAGGGTGGAAGATGAACGGGGAAATAATAAATTATTACAGAAATTAATTGAGAGGGTAAGAATAATTAAGTAATACTAAGCTTGAATCACAAGTTGACACACACTACACACAAACTTCATACATTACATTACGCTACACGTACACACAAACCTCACAAGGACACACACACAACCTGTCTCAACTGAATAAAAGGGAAACAGACCACGACGAACACAAGTACACACACAAATGGAGAATATTTGGAAGAAAAAGAAAGAATTTGAAATAATAATTGAGTTTTTTGTAGGGCTAGAATCTACATAATATATATATATATATATATGAATAAATAAATATATTATATACAATACTCTACGTAACTGATACATAAACAAGGATACGGTACACATGTTAAGATGAAGATAAAGAAACGACACACACGAGATAAAAAAGAGAGAGAGAACCCATTTGTCAAAACTCTTTTACTACTTTAACTACTCATGTAATGTTAATCATAATATATATAGTATATATAAATATATATAATATTAAATCTTTATTACAATCTTCAACGATATATACATAAAATGAATGTAAATGACGTGAGTTTTTGACTATGACAGCAGCATCAGTTCCCTCTTCATTATTTACAGTGTATAAGGTGATGATGATGATATAATGGTTATTTATTATGATTATTATTATTATATTGTATAAGGGACAAGAGAGGGGATATAAAAAATATACACACACATACGTGATTCAAGCATCCAGAATGTAAAAAAAATATTGTAAAACTACTTAAAAAACCGAACAACTTGTATGGTGCTGAACGCCACATAAATTGATATTAAACCAATTCTTCCACTTGACCTTTTTCTATCGACCTTTCTTTTCAGTTTCTCTATCATTCATTACTTGTCATTCTCATACTACTTAAATGCTGTTAAGGAATAATGCTTCATTCAATTTCTTTCATATTCATATTTTGACCTCTGTCAAAGTAGAGTGAAAAGATTTCTTACCCACTCAATTAAAAACTGTTGAGGGTCAAATCGAAAAAAGGACAGAATGATGGACATAATTTGATTTTAGAAATTTCCTACAATTAAACTGTCCATTCCAACGTTTTATCATCTAATATAGGAGGATGAAAAAGGAGAAAATTTGTACTATTTTTAGTAAAAAATTTTTTTTGACATGATTCCAAGTTGGTCCAGATTGCAGATGGTGTTTTCTTTATGTTCTCCAAAAACAAAACTCTGTTATGATTAATATAGATATACTGGATTGTCTCAGCTCGAAAATAATTGGGCAGAAGCTTCTCAATTATAAATAACTAGGGGATAGCTAATTGTAACTGCACAAATCATCCACCCCTCACTTTCTCTCCCTGAACATGTACGTAGATAAAGAGAGGGAGAAAAGAGAGAAAGAGGAGAAGATAAAGAAGGAGATAGAGAGGACAAGGGGAAGAGTGCAATTGAAAAGAGACAAAGTGCTCTTAACTTGATAGTGCCGAGGCTACAACGTGAAGAGAAAGTAAAGCAGTGTGGGATGACAGTTGTCTCGACAATAATTTTGAAAATGTTTTCTCCATTCTCTCTCCCTTCTCTTTCTCTCTCTCTGTCCGTGTATGTGTGTGCACTGTGTAGCACTTTACATTCTTCTCCTCTCTAGCTTCACTATACGACTGTGCTCTGCCAGTGTCCAAGAAAGGAAGAACCCATGCATTGCATAACGCTAATTGTCCTCTTCTACATATTTCCCTTGTTAAACATGCATATAGGCCTTTCTGCCTTTTTCACAGTAGTTGCTCCAGAGGAGAAGGAGTTACAAAATAAAAATAATTTAGGGGAGGATGAATTAATCCTGCATCAATTATACTGAATAGTGTTAGTAGGAGAGGAGGGGAAAGACGGGATTCTTGCCAATTGTACTTGTACACTCAAAAACTAGGTGTGGATTTGGATGAACGAAACAGGTAAAGAGAGAGTGAGAGAGATTTTACTTCGGAGACATTACATTGAAATTTTTTTTGACATGGCAGGATTTTAGTGAAAGTGAAAAATGAAGTCGTTCAAAAATTTGTCAAAAAAATTTATATATGACACTCAGCATTGGATCTACCTTGGCGAATGAAGATATGGATGAAGAAGAGCAAGAAGAATTATTTGACGGCTCATATTGTCCAAGGACACACACACACACTAATATAGATAGCTATGTGTATGAGTGTGTGTGGAGGAGGGACGAGAGTGTGTAAAAAGAGGAGAAAGGAAGAGATAGACAGTGTGTTGAGGTGAATAAAGATTTAGTGACGTTTTTGCGGATATTCTGAAGGCTGATAGGATGAGAATGTGGCGTGCGTAGCACAGAGTGTACGCATGTGAGAGACAGAAGAGGGGGAGAGAGGAGGGGAGAGAAGGAAAAAGAGAAAGTGGTGAAAGTTTCTCCGTTCCGTTATTAGCGTGAATGGGGAAAAGTAGAGTCCCTTCTAAAAACTAAGCTAAAGCAGCAGTATCGGCTCTCTTCCTCTCTCTCTCCTCCTCTCTTGGCTCCACACACACATTCATGCTTCCCCATGTGCTCTATAATATGTAGACATATCTGTATGTGTGTGTGTATGTGTCTTACTACGGTGCTTGAAGTGTGTTTTCGGATCGATGCAGATCTCATACAATGTTGCTCTTACTCTCCTAAAGGCACCTCCACAACGCTCGTAGTCCAACAACAACGGCAACAATGTTCCGTCTCCGTTTACTTTCTCTCTCTCTCTGTCACACACATACATGCACACAGAGAGAGGGAGGAGAGTAAAGAATACTGGGGAGGCGAGGGTATGTATAAACCATACACATTGGTACAATGTACATTGAATTGCATTGGATGAATAGAGAGAAGATTTGACTAGGAGTAAAAGCATCGTGTATGTCTGTGTGTAGTGGAATAGCTACGGCAAAAACTGCTCTCCTCATATTTACCCACATCTCCCTCCCTCTCTCTCTCATTTACCCCAATCCCCATCTACGTTTTTTGAACGAATGAACATTCCCTCTCTCACTCTTTTTCTTTTCTCTCCCTACTCTTTTCTCTTTTTTCAATGTGTCTTAGTCTGCAGGAAGCAAATATATATCCGATTTCTTCCAATGACAGTCCCTGTATCTTCTTTCACATCCTTTCCCTTCCCCCTCCGTCTTCGGCTTCATCTCCACTGACTACCCCACTCTCTCTTCTCTTTTCTTATGAGTTTATTCACTTTTATTGTATTCACTCTCTCCTCCTTCCCTCTACTTTCTCCACATTTGCTTGTGAAGGAAAGTCCCTCTCTCTCTCTTTACTTTCCTCGGATATCTGTCTCCAACGGCATGTTCTTATGCTTAATGAACATGTCATCGTCCATATCCATTGTAACCTACATCCTCTCTCTCCTTCTCTTCGTGTATTGTGATATGGTGGGAATTGTGGAGGGGAGAGAGAGTAGAGCGCATAGTCTTTCTAATAATCTTGTCCAACTTTTTGATTGGAAAACTCCACAAAGATAAAATCTTAATTTCCCCTTTTTCATTCAACAGTTTCCACCTCAGTCCCCTCCTCCTCTAAAAAATTAAAACACATTATCATGAATCGTCATCCAACAACTTCTAATACACACACACATTCCTACATATAAACTAATTTTAATAGTCTACTATCATTTTGCGCCCTCATCTTCATTTTTCAAACACAAGAGTTTAAACTTAATCCGTAATCATCCCTCGTTAACAACACATTTCTCACTTCACTCATTTCCTGAAACGTGTGTGTGGGGGGAGAGAGGATTATTTGAAAATTAATATGAAGAGGATTTTGACAGCATAGCTGTCATAAAGGAAGAAGAATACAGATGGAAATTAAAGAATTCAGTAGCTCAGCATCACTCAATTCTCCCTGTCGGATATGTACATACATGCATCTAGTTGAAAGAGAGAAAGGTTGAAGAAATTTTTTCTACAAGACTCCAGCTACAGTTTGCGAAATTTCTTTTTGAGATCCTGGGTGATTATATTAGCGAGAGGATGACGGGTAGGAGGATGAAATGTGATGAATTTCTCAATAGTCAGCATATATATAGTAGAACCACGCACTCAAGAGAGTGTGTGTGAGAGAGAAAGCAACTCGTCGAATCAATTGAATCATTTAAAATTGTAAATGAAATTTTCTCGGTATGAGAATGAGCAGCTGCTCATTCTTTCTTGACTCACTCTTCTTTTTTGCTATGCTCGCTATCTATCCAGTGGGCCATCAATAGTCAATGGGGAATGGAGAAGAGAGAGAGAGGAAGTGAAATGTATGCATTTATTTATACAAGAAGGCAGTGCCCAGGAGTGAAATTAAATTTGTTTCCATTGTCAAGAGGAAAGTAGGGAAGAGAAAGAGAAGGAAAGAGACTTTGAAAAAGGTAATTAGATCAAATGAGTAAAACACTTTCCCATATACCTCTATGCATATGTACATCTGTGTATCACATTTTTTGCTCTGGCTGGTGTGAGGAATCTAGAGAGATAATTAAGATTTTTTTCTCTTCTTCTTTCTCCTCTTCTCAGATCGTCGTCGTCACAGCCGACTCCAAGAAGAAGTGAGGGAGTTTTTCTCACTTTCCCTTATGTACATTGCGGTGATAGGATCAGGATGATAGTTTTTTGGGCATTGTCAAGTGGGATGATGGAGGGAGAGGGGGAGGAGACGGGCCACAAAGAAAGAAGAGAGAATAGACAAAGTTACTCTTGTTCCCTTTGAACCAGTCTCACTCTCTCTCTCTATCATCTGCTTTCCCTACACACATACCTACGTAGCTAGTAGCCACCTATGCGTGTAAAAGTGAATGCATGAGATACGATGGTATGAGATACAAAATATATATTGGATGGAGGGGACAGATGTGATGTGTGACGTTGACATGCGGTAGACTTTCATTTGCTATTACCTTGACTTTCTCTCTGATTGAGTAGAATCGCTCATTTTTAGTTGAAACATCCAGACACACTCTTGTCTCCCCTCTTCCTCCCGCTTTCACTTTTCTTATGGAACTGGAGCAAATAATTTTTTGAGCGCTCAGAGTGTATTTCTTCAAGAAATATTTTTTGTGTGGAGGAGGAAAAGGAGGGAATAATTCTTTCACAACAACATATTGGTAAAACACAAATGGAAGAAGGGAACAGAGTGAAGGGGAGGAAGAGTCAGGGTCATTGTCATTGTGGTGAGAGAAAAGAGGGAATAGAAAGAGGTGGAGGACACAAAAGGTAAATAGGTCAATGCCCTTTCATCCCTCTCCCCACATTTCCCCTTCATCCTTTTGACTGCGCCATATCAAAAGAAAAAAAAAGATGGTACACATTTCGATTTTGGACAAGATTTTGAAGAATGATGAAACTTTGGAGGATGTGTGTGCGTGCGAGTAGGGCTATAGTGTAATTTCTGTAGCAATGGAGAGAGATTGAAATGTAAAGAGATGTCGTAAGTTCTCTACTGTAGAGAGACGATGAAGGGATTTAAAGGGGAGGAGGGAACAGAGAGAGAAAGCAAAAAGGAAATAATGTAAATGAGGGTATGCATGCAATGTGTAGATTAAATTAACGGGGATCAAAGATTGATGAGTTAGGTCCGTCTGGCTGTAAATTTTGATATTACTGGCTCTCTGACTTTCCCACTACTACTATACCCATGGTCTAGTCTGGTCTGGTATGGTGGTAACCAGGGGAAAGTGTGGGGGAAAGTAGATGATGTAGGGACGGAAGGGTTTAGTTTAGACCCTCGCCTGGCCTGTTATCGTATGGGGCATAGTACTGGAGAACTGCAAGAGTAGTGTGTGTGTGTGTGAGACTGTATAGCAGAGCGAGGGTAATGTCAGGAGGAATTTACAACCAGGTCTCTCTCTTTATACATGGATGATGAACATTTGACTGGATTCTACATCCTCTTTCTCTGTATGTGTGTGTGCCTGTAATTCGGAGCATACGGGAGAGGGGGAGAGGGGGTTCCGCTTGGAATTTCGTTGGTCTCTTTTGAAGGGAGGAGGGTAGAAAGTGAGGCTATAGCACCTTTTATGAAGAGAGCATGTTCCAGGGAGGCAGCTGTGCTTTAATGGAAGGTGACTGGGGCTTGTCACTTTACTTATTGACGAAGACAGCTCACCATGCTCCCGCTTCCAATTTTCCTCCAAATTCTCTCCCTCACACACACACACACTCACTCACTCTCTCTCCCTCTCTCTTGTCTTCCATCCTCCTCTCAAAATCTTGAATGGTGAACCAGACTCCAGAGCTCCATATCCAAGTCTATAGTTCAATGTAAAGAGTCTCAAATATGAAGTTAACATAATCATATATGTACAGTATGTGTGCATACGCCGAATGTATAACGGTCTGTACACAATGGCCTCCACTATGGCTTCTCTCTCTGAACTAGATACATAGGACGAAGGCATGCATTGTGTATACACCGCACACACACATACACACAATTTGCATATGTAGTGTTTACACCATATACGCTATGGCAGGACCACCATGGAAAAGATGAGAGAGCCAAGCCTTCCAGCTCTCTAACTTTTTTCATGTGTTTGCTCTGTAGTATGTGTGGGCTTTTTCGTATATAAGTGTATCAATCAATTATCCCTATATCATAGATTATGTATAGCACACATGTATATCCATACACATAATATGAGAACATAAAGCACCACCAAATCACCAGCCCCTCCTTCCCATTGTCTTCTCTTCATATTCCTCATAGGACTATTAATATTAAGTACTTTGAACGCCCGTCCAAAAATCTCATGAAAATTCCCTCTCCTCCTTTCGCCCTCATGGAAGGATATATATTAGAAGAGTTAGCGACACCCAAATTTTTTTCCTCCTACATCATTCATCAGTATCCTATTTTTTCTCTTTCCCTTTCCCTTCTCTTTTCTTCTATGCCAATCTTTTCTTAGTCTCCTCGTCAACTGAAACACGTTCGAATTATTTTTAAAAAATTATCATACTCTCTAATTTCATTTGGAGAAACTTGTGGATTGATGAAAATTAAATTTTTAATTGTCTCTCCCTTTTTTATCTTGTCTCCACTCGATATTATTCTTTTTATTTCCTCCCTCTCCGACTGTCGACTATGGAGAAAGGAGAGAAGAGAACGTCTTTTCATCCAAGACTTTTTCCTCTGGCAGACAAAGAGTTTGCCACAAATGTTGAATAAGTTAATAATAAAAAATATGAGGATAATTAGAGAGGAGAAAATAGGAGAAAGGAGGGTAGAGTAGGCTAGGCTGGGTTTACTTGGGGAGGGTGAAGGAGTGTAAAGGTAGGATTGCATTGTGAATTTGGCGGCAGCTCGGTTGTAAGGCTGATTTTGGTGAGAGTGTGTGTATAGAGATCGATAAGATCCTCCACTTGGACTAGAACTAGATGCGGCTGGAGTGGAGTTGGCGCAGAGAGAGTCATCCCAAGATGACTGTATAGTCTGCTCTCTCTCCTCTGTCTTGGCTGTTCTGTGCCGTGCCGTTCTCTCTCTCTCTATGTGTGTGTGTAAGAGTTGGTTGTGCTGACGTCGGGGAAAGCATCATGGAGACTTTCACCCGTTCCACCACTAAATTCTATAGAAATACATAAGTACAGACAGAGAGGGAGAGACACACACATGCACACACGGGCGGGAGAGATTCTGTGGAGTGAGTAGGGGGGATGTGGAAGGTAGATTCGGATCAGAGCATTCGCCAAATAGTTTCCACACTGTTCGGTCGCCACACTCCACAGTCTGAAGAGAGAGAGACTGCAACCCATTTGGATTTTTGACTCCCTCTGCCAATCACGACAGACACATTCTCAGTTCGTGGAACAAGTTTTGAAACAAACGTTAAATCTACACATTCAAACACCATAAATACAATTATTTTGACGAAATATTCCCTTCTCTTTTGTCCTCCCAATTTTCCCCCTTTTCTTCAAACTCTCTCTTCTCAAACAATACCTTTTTCCCTAGTCCACCGCCCGTTCTTCACAACTATTACTCTTATTCTCCATTTTTTGAGCTCTTCCGCGGCGGTCAACGAGGAAGAAAACAAAAAATAGACACAAAGTGTCGGGAGTGATGGACAGACGACAATTTTCAAACAAAAAAATAAAATTGACATCTTTTGCCGCCTCTTCAAGTATATAAAGTAATAATAAAATCATCAGACAAAGTTTTGAATATTTTCTAAAAAAATTAAAATTCAACGCCAGTGCATTTGCTC
>WJFB01002942.1:0-15668 GCA_009870185.1 Pygmarrhopalites habei
CCTTTCCTACAAGCCGACAATTGAATAGCTCCAGATTTCAAACAATTTTCTAGTTTAGTTCCTGGGTCAACACAAAAACATTTATTGTCTGCATTAATCCGCGGATCTTCCAACATTTCTCGGGGTAGACCAAACCGGTAACCTCCAATCCCACCGAGTTGTGTGTCACCAGTGTAGGTCAAATAGAGTGACCTGCACAAATCTGGACTGAATACATGGACCAACCTTGACCGCTCAACAAATGGTGGGAAAATTGAACCATCTGTTCCATTTATAGCGTTGCAGGAATCACCAGTCCAAAATTTTAACTTCTTTTCATTTTGCCAACTGACAACTCGGCCAAAGTCCGATGGACTTTTGACACCATCCTTGACTTCCATGACCCCATTAAGTCTTGAATCATTCTTGGGGTACCAGAAACCAAATGTGTGGTTTTGAAATATTACTCTGCCTGTATTATCTTCCAGTGTTTTCAGCATTGGGACGTACCATCCACCGAAAAGAAGTTGTTGAACAGAACGCTGGATGAAAAGTTTTTCTTCTGGATGTGCATCCAGGATGGAAAATTGGAAGAAACTTTGTTCCAATTCACTTCTTTTCGATGCACCGTTGGTCAGGATGTAGTGTGGGACGTTGAGGACAGTGAAAAGGTCAGACTCAGTCCCGTTTGACAGGTCAGGACGGAAAAAGAATTGAACGACTGGACGGTAGAAAACAGTTCCAGCTGAATTGTTTATGGAAACGTCTTCTTTGAATCGTTTCTCTTCGTAAATGTAAGGTCCAAATTCTTCCAGGATTGGTTTATGACCTCTCTTGACCTGGTCAGGATTTGTTGTGTTGAATATATGGAATTTCATTAGGATTGAAGTAGCGTCGCCAGGGTTCAACCATTTTGACCAAGTTTCTGTTCCGTTGACTAGCTGGACTTTACTGGATATTTTTGATCGAATTATATTCGGGATTATGTACCATCCGACAATGACTGTCGTGATTGCCAGGGAAAGACCCAGGCCAATCAGGAAAAATGGAGGTTTTTGCATTTTTGCACTATTTTACACAGGAAATTCACATAAAGTTGAGAGTAGACAACAATCAAACTTTTACGAACAATTCTTCGGGATTTTGAATAGCTAAGTCCGATTAATAGCTAAACTATGAGAAGAGTTTTATGAGTTCAACTTTAAAAGTTTGGCTTGTGGACACAAGCCTACAGACACACACACACGCACAGAGCTAAACAAATGCAAGTGGTTGACAGGAAGGAAGGTTTTGGAAGCTGAAAGTCGGAGTGTGAAATTTCAAATTTTGAAGATAAAATTAAAAATAAATATTTAATTTTGATTCTTGTTGGTCCATCCGACAATTGGCTGTGTTTTTCCTGAGAGGAGTAGAATGTGTCGACTGTACGTAAAGAGAGTGTGAGAGAATGTGAAATTTTTTATTAGGAAGGTGCATACAAGGGAACCCATTAATTTGTGCATGTGTACCTGTCCCTGCCTGTGTGTGTGTGCGTCTTTCATTTTTGCGTAGATTTTTCTCTCCCAATGATTCCAAATGGGAGGGATAAAAAAAAGGATGGAAAATGTTTGAACCGGACTCTGGGAATTGGGATTGTGAAGTCAGACGATAGTGTGTGTGTGATTTTTCTCTCTCCATGAATTTTTCTTACATGATGATTTAATGATGATGATGCAGAACATTGCAAAATTTTCTTCAGTTCCATGTGTGCCTGTGTTCAAGGCCGGACTGATATGCTATTGTTGAGTATCGGCCGTAGGGGATGTGTTTGCGATTTTATACGGAGCATCAGAACCGTGTAAATGTGTGTGTGATTTTTTCCTAGAGCCACTCTTCAGCCTCTTGTCTTTGTGTAATATTTAATCCTGTCGAGATGGAAGGGATTATTATTATGTATGTACATATATGAGTTTATATGTGAGCTGTCTTTTTGCATTGTGTGGTCAACCACGTGGTTCACAATGTGTAGGATCTAGCAAAATAAAAAGTGAGATTGGAGATGCAGATGAGATGTGCATAGTTTGTTATGATGATGGACGGACGGAGAGAAGGAAGATACAATATGAGAATCCCAACAAAAAAATACATGCAAGTCTTGGACTGACTGTCAATTGGACATTCTATCAAAAGAGAGTGTAAATACAGGACTCACAAATTCACTGAGATGTGGCGTGGGATATGAAGATGTGATGTGTGTGTTTGCGTGTGTGTGGATTATTATTTATTATTAGCAGAATCATATAAATAGAATCCTTCCTAATTTGTATTGACGACGGACCAAGGAATTGAATGGCTCCTCAGGGGAAAGAGAAAGTTACGACAGAGAACAATTGTAAAGATAAATTTTTTGAAAATTGAAAGTGCGAGAGTGTGATCACTGATTCTGTCTAAAAATAGATGTGCTCAACACTTACACTTACAATAGACTATCATTTTTGTACTGTCAAGATTGCAAATGTAGGATAATGTTGAATAAAAATGAGAGGGGAGGACAGGAAATCTTTAATTATTTGTCACTTTGAGAGAATTTTTGCAAAGTAAAGAATGTCATTGACTGAAGAATTTAGCTATAATTAGTCTGTAATTACAACATACAGAAAGTTATGTATTTTGCACAGACTTTTATTATTATTTTGACCTGTTCAATAAAATTGTTTTTAATGAAATTTGTTTGATGAAACAGAAACATTTTTAATTAAAATATTTACAATCAATTCCTGGTAGGGAAATGAAGGGGATTTTGTGTTGGATTTCGTTGTGTCTGGTCAACTGACTGAGGTCACCCGAGAATCCACAATCCCCGAATCTACATGGATAACCTCTATCTGTCAGTCCATCACTCCATGACCTCTCTTTCTCCTTTCTCGCACCCTTCCAAATGCATCCTTTTGCATGTTCCTTCAAATTACTCAAATAGGCAGTTGTGTAGCGTTAGGCAGGACATTCCAAAAGATTCTCCCGGGTATGTTTCGTTCGGATGTGAATAGTCAAGTTTGATTTGACTGAAGCGGAGTGGGAGCAGTGGGGACACTTGAAGGGCTTCATTCCCGTGTGTGTCCGAAGGTGCTTATTTAGATCTCCCTTGGTGACACTAGAATATTCGCAGATTTTGCAGTGGAAATATTTTTCGCAATGTGTCTACTCAAGTGTGTAGAATGAGCCGCCGTGTAGTCGCAGAATTGACAGGCGAAAAGTTTCTCTCCTGTGTGCCTCCTCAGATGAACCTTCAAAGTACTCGCTAGGATGGAGGTGTAGGGGCAGTGAGGACACGAATGGGCCTTCTCCCCAGTATGCGTCTTCAAGTGTCCATTCAGCTGGCTCTTCGTTTTTGTTTTGTAGGGATAAAAATTACATTGGAATGGTGTCTCTGCTGAATGGATGTGTGTCATGTGGCTTTGTAGATAGTGGTTATATTTGGCTTTGTAAGGGCATAGGGAGCACTGGAAGGGCTTTGAGTCGTCATGAGTTTTCATGTGTGCAGTCAGGGTTCCTTTCAGTCCGAATGATTTTGGGCAGATCGGACAAGCGAATTTCTTTTTTCTTGTGTGCACTACCTGGTGAGTCTTCAGAGCAATGGATTTAGTAGTAGAATACTGGCAGTGGGGGTGGGGACACTCGAAGGGTCGTTCTCCTGTGTGCGTCCGGATGTGGACGGTGAGGTCTCCTTTATGGTTAGTTTTGTAAGGGCAGAGAGAGCAACTGAAGGATTTCTCTTGTCCACTTTCTCCGACCTTCCCTTTTCTCATCATATTTTTCGGAGTACCATGTCTGTTTGACCTGTAGTTCTTGTCTTTCGAGTTCATTTTCAAATACTCGAAAGGCTGAAGGAATTTGCTTTTGGAGATGGACACAGTTGAGTATTAAAATACTACACTCATGGAAAATTTTGAATTAACCTTTCAAACTTTGAGAAGATAATATACAATTGTTCAACTTGTGTGTGTGTGTGTGTGGAGGAAATGGAAGAGACGAGTCGACACTTTTCATTACAACTTGAAGTTGAACTTTAATGTGGATTCCCGGAGGGACTTGAAAAGTGAAGGGCTATTTTTCCTGTGAATTCACAGTGGGTGGTCGAAAAAGGTTGTAGCTTCCGACGAGGTTCTTTGACCTCCTTGTGCACTCAAATGTCTGAGCGTCCTGCATGAATGCTAGTTTTCTCAATAGAAATGTCAAAATTCTATTGTTAGAAAGTCTACCAAAATGTAAATAAACCGAGAGAAGATAAAAGTCCCCCACCGTTTGCTATTCTACGGGAGTGAGTCATAAAAATGCTGGACAAAAACACATGTAAAAGTGTTGAACAAGAAAAGTTTTATTGTTATACTTGAAAAGTAATTATTACTTCATCGTACAGATTTCAAATTATAACAATACTTCAAACTCAACTAAATTCATACAATTATTATTCCAGTTCTTTATCATAGATACTTTAACATTCATATTGCCTATATTGCAGTCCTAAATTCAATTTAGTAAATTTATGATTTATTTAACAGAAACATGTAATCAATCCTAAATTAATGGAGAATCATTCATAATGCAACTATTTTGCATTCACATGTTACTTCAAAGTACCTCAAATGAGAAAACGTTCGTTGTTTCCTCATGGACAATGATGGAGACAAATTTTTGGAAAAACAAGTTGTCTCAGACAATAAATTATAGGCAAAAGATCGATTTTTGTACAAGTATTACTAATTGTAATTATTTGTTAAGAAGATTAACTACGTAATTCACTGCGGACGAGCAGAGGATTACTGACGATTATTATATTACTTAACTATGTCTCAGCTCAAACTAAAATTTGTTACTTGGGCCAAGATTCTTGACTGACTTTAACACAAAAGTACTAGATAAAATCGTCTACTTGGACGTTATACAGACTAGTATCAAACAAAATATTTGCATATCATCAAAACTCTTCTAATAAGATTCTGACTTGACTGAAATGGTACAAAAATAATTAATTCCATCAATTCATAATTGAGTTGCCAGTTAACAATTTACAATGTCTAACTTACTGACTCATTCATTATACTTCTTTGTAGAATTTCATCTACGCTATAAATATTTACCAACTGTAATTGAACAGTGCACACAAAAAGTAAATCAATAAAGGATTCAAGCATGCTTCGAAACCACACAAAAATAAACTTCGAAAAAGAGATCATGCAAAATCCTGTGGAGTTTTTTAAACTTAACATTTTCTAGACTAGAAATTATTTGAAACTCTCAAGATTTTGGGGTGGAAAAGAAAATTAGAGGAAGTGAAGACGATCAGCCAAGAGTTCATTTGGTGGATGACCCAGTGTCGTCCCTGTCAAATAAATAATACAAAAATTCATTACAAACCACATTAAAGTTGAACGAGTTTTCATTTAAGTTAATAAATAATTATTTGGAATATTTTTACCTGTTTGAAATGCCAGGGAATGAGCATACTGGACAGGGGCAGGGACTGACACGCAACCACTCCAGTTGAAATACATGTGACACAATTTGAAGGTCAACTTTTGAAGTGAGTCTGGTTTGACCTCTTGTTCATCAAAGATGACATTGTACCGAATCGGACTCACTGTCGTCCCTTCCTTGCAGGTTTGAGAGACAAGGTAAAAGTCGTAACTGAAAGATTTTTTCAAAAAATAAACAATAGGAAAAATCCTTTGAGTCGTTTTTTTAAAACTGAAAAATTACCTTTCTGGTTTAGTGATAACGTCGTCAACACAAGTACCCGGGACGGGATTAGTCTTTATCAATGTGTTGTCAGCAAAAATCCGAGTGTCGATTCTTTTTGTAACAATAATATAAGTCAATTTGGGTTGACGATCCAATCCTTCGTACATCAATCTGACAGCTTCCTGTATTCACACACACAAAATGTCAGTTTGTGTAATTTCCTTCTTAAATAGTAAATATTGAATATTATACGTGTATAATTTATGAAGTCATATTTACCTTGACTTGTTGCAACTCGATATCGTAGACAAAGGACAGTTGACCGTCCCCGACTCCATCCCTGTACATAATTATCCGGGTAGGGAGAACTCCATTTCTATTCTTGTAGGCAGTCAAACATTCTGCATAGATTCAATTAAAATTATCATTGTTGTCTTATGTTGAGTATATTCTAATTTAGGATTTCTAAAGATATTTTCACTAAATTGAAAATGGTGTATATTTCTCTACTTACTCGTCACATCCCGACAAATATTTGGAGAGATTTCTTCCCGATTTTCGTGATGAGACACAGTACTGTAATACTGGGCAAAATTCTGTGAGGTCGTTGAGACAAGGGCACCCCAACTTTGACCTTGAGGACTGTGATGTACATCGAATCCCAAAACCATCAACTAAAGTTTGAAAATATTTAAAGAAATGTAAATTCTACTTTTTACTTTATTTTACTTTACTTTTTTTAAAAAAGATCATTCAGACAAAATACATTTTTAAAAATTAAACTCACGTCTTTTATATTGTTGACTGCCCATGGTTCTCCACCCAATTTCGCACACATTTGGACGACACACTTTGTCGTGATTGACATGAGACCTTTCAGATTTTTCAGTTTGCGAGACTGGAAACACTGCGAAGGAACTTTTCAAACAAAAGTCATTAGACAATAAATAGAAACTACACAATGGTTTTGTGCACCAAAATTATGAAACTGTTAAACTTACTTCCATATTGCACAGTGCACTTCCTTTTGATATTTCCATAAACTTCAGGATTCTCATTGGACAGAATGAAAAAGATCATTTGCAAATTCTTATGTTTTGACATTGCTCGTTGCATAGTCAGGTCAAATGTTGGGATCCGAATGTCAGGCATCGTCATGCTGTATTAAATTGAAGAAATTAGGTTTAGAAAATTAAAAGTTAAAAATAAAATGGAATAGTTTCTTACATTTCAGTTGGTCTACTGATAGAAAAGTTCATCTTTGATGCGACTCCTTGCATCGTCGTAATTAATTTCTCAACATTCGCCACGTCCCATTGACACACAATTATGACCCAGTCTCGGAGTTCAGGAGCGTTCACAAATTTCTTATCTAGTCAAATTGTGATGCAATTTTATGACAATTTTAATCTTTTTCTAAAAAAATTATTAATTTAACTCACTTCGAAAGGCAGCTGACCAGTCGGCTTTAAGTCTTCGAGGTTCATCCTTTGGCTCAAATATTCCTCCATTGAATAGAATGGTTTCTTGTGGAATGACCCGACCTGTCAGATTTACAATGTCTCGACTGAAGTCTAAGCTCCATCGGTTCAATTCCATCTTTGCCTATTAGTTCAATAAAATAAAAAATCACACTCAAAATGAATTGACTACATTTTGCATCCAGTATTGAACTTTAAATAATAATTACCTCCGGAGTCAATTTCAATTTATACATGAAATCACGAATTTTCGTGACTCTCTGTTCTGGGGTCATATTCATCTCCGTGTCAAATTGTCTCATTTGACTCTGATTCGTCCTCATCTCCTCACTCAGACCAGTCATTTGGCACAGTTCTGGGATGAGATGAACATTTCCGGTCATTCCCCGATGAGTCTCTCTCGTTGTCATTTTTGACACGAGGAGTGGCTGACCCTTGTCTGTGATGACAGCTTTACCCGGGTAGTGATCTTCGTAATAGTCAATGTAAGTAAGGCTTTTCTTTACTCCGTTCTTCTGTGTCTCAAACCGAGTCCTACAGAACAGCAACAACAAATCAGACATTTTAAATTTCCATTTGTAGTTAACATATTTGCAAAAAATTAGTTTGAAATAAAAGAGATTTACTGTGGTGTGTTGGAAAAGTCAATGTCATGGATCTTGTAAGTTTTTCCATTGTAATTTGTGACGACAATTTGACCCACGAGTTTTTCTTTCATTTTGTTTTGAACCTGTTTAGAAATTTAAAGGAGGAATTAAAATGGTCATTAGAAATCCAAATCAATAATTTTTAAATCTGCACTGTAAACTTAACAAAAATAAATTATTTGCAAGAGAAAGAGACAATTTGTTACCTGAAGACTCTGTGGATTACCCAAAGTTTTCATGAAATCGAGGACAGTGTCCTTTCGGAGGATTTTGTGGATGGGTTCCACACACAACAAAACATCTTTCTCAAAATTCCTCATGGAAGTTTTGTATCCAGGCCAAATGGTCAGTCCGAGTCCAGGAATGTTGAACTCTGCTCCCTTGTCAAAGAAGTTCCGGTTGACCTGTTCCAGTCCCATTGCCCCCATACATTTTCTCAGAATCAGATTGTAAAACTGAATAGAGGTCACATCCTCAGGGGTCAATTCTTTCACAAAGTGGATAGTCAGCTCATACTTTTGTTGGTCAAAGGGTCGAACTGAGGTCAAACGCAATGGCTGAAAAGAATTATTTTTTTAAAAAAATGAATATTTAACAATTTTAAAAAATGCAGAGAGTTGTGTGTGCGTGTGTTTACTTGTTGCTGGAGACGAGTGGCAGTGTAGAGAGTCGTCCCGTCGTAAATGTAGGGTCCAAGAGTGTCCGAATGTTGCCTGACCAAGGATTTTTTGAGAAATGTCCGTTCTTGTTCCACAGGTTTGATGTCCACATGGTAATTGTAAATGCACCAATCCGGCCTTTTGGTGAGGGTAAAATAGTTGGCTGAGAGGGTCACTTTGTCACCAGTAAATCCTTTCTTTCCTGAATCACCCGGGTAGGAAGAAGGCTTTGTTTGAATCATATCAAGTTTCTCCTCGAGAAAAGAAATGGGACGGCGAACACCACGAATTCCTCTACGACCGATGATGATGTCATCAAATTGACCTTCTTCAGAGGCGGTCAGTGTTGATGAGAATCCATTGAGTCCATTCTTCTGAAATCCATTGTAGTTTTTGTGGCCGAGAGGACTGTCTTGACCTTCTTCAGGAAGGGTCAAAGTTGATGAGAGTCCGTTGAGACCATTCTGAAATCCATTTTTTTGACCGAGTTGACTGTCTTGACCTTTTAAAAATAAATTAAATTGAGGTTACAAATGTTGACTCTCTTCATTAATTTGTATTTACCATTTTGATGATGGTCTCCATTTCTGACTCCTCTTCCTCGTCCTCTCCCGATGACTGGCATCCTTCAGTTGTCTGAAAACCAATAGTTATTCTGATCAGAATTGACGATGAATGCGTGAGAATCGTTTGATAGTAGTTAAAAAATTGTTTTTAAACAAGAAGAAAGAAAGATGAAAAGTAGAAAATTATGTTCACAACAACAACAACAACAAAGATCTTAGGAGTGTCTTAGGAATTCTAACAGAATTGACTTTCACGATTGTCAGAAGAGTTTCCTTACCTAATGGTTACTCGTCAGCAATCACAAATGACACTTTTCTTTCCAATTCCAGTCAGACTAAAAACATTCAAGGTTTTTTTTCTGAAAAACTTTATTAGGAGAATGGGAGTTGTGGCGTGTCCGACGACAGTGAAACGACTGACTGAATAGAATGGAGAAGGAACTTTGAAAAAAAGGACGCTAAGCCAATTGTACGACAATTATACGACGACAACGTAAAAATAACTTTTCCTCCTTTTGACAGTCTTTTGTATTTTTAATCCGAATGAAACTGACCACTCTATATTAATTTATCTACTATTATTCTCTAAGGATTTTATAGTTATTTTTTCCAAAAAAATTGTAGCTTCTCCACTGATAATAATTAACAATTTAGTTCGACATATTTCAGCAATTTATTAATTAGTAAAATAGAAGGATTTAAATGATTGAACTTGAGGGAGTTACTAATGAAGAGACTTTAAATATATATATATAGGGTTTGGTACACTGTTAAAAAGTATGTAATGTCTCTTCCGAGCATAAAATTTATTTGGTGTCATTCAGTCTCAAAAATTTAGCAGTGACTGTCCAGTTGAAATAACACAGACTGTTATGAACACAAATTTGTTTATTTATTTATTATTCAACTTTTTGGACACACTGAACGACTATAATCAGAGGGGAAAAACATTGACTATTGTATGAATATTACTTATTTGTTTTCGTGCCATGCACAGTGTGCATTGGGCACACACAAACAAAGCTGGATAATCCACAGCAAAATAGACATTTATTTTATCAAAGGTCAAGAAAAAAAGAATTTCTAATATTTTCACTCACATAATTATGTGATGCCATCATAAGAAATTGTTGACAGTGAAGAAGTGTTGGGGAAATAATTATGATGCAACTCCCCTCCAATCCTTTTATTTATGTTAGGAGGGGACTGAATAAGGGACCTTGTCAACTTATTGAAAGAGTTATAAATGTTTGTGTAGAAAGGTTTATTTTGGGGGTCTCATGTCATTTGTTAGAAAGTCATTTGTTAGAAATGTCATTTGTTAGAAAACCATTTGTTAGAAAGTCATTTGTTAGAATGTCATTTGTTAGAAGCCATTTGTTAGAAAAGTTTGGACAAACAAATAGTCTGTCTGAAAAATATTTAAATTCTCCCTTTCGAACAGATTTTTCGGTTATTGATTTTTATAGAAAAATCAAAATTAGAAGAGTATCAATTTAAAATTCTACCACTCATAGTGATGGCTGGAAAATGAGTCCACCATTGAAGCGGCGCAGGTCACACAAGTGACTTTGAACATCAATTGTATTATTAAAAGTTTACATTATTAATTTCATATTGAAAGTATCTTTTTTTATCATATGATTCCAGTACGGTTGTATCCGATTAGATTTCGTGATCAAATTTAATATTTTCACGGATTATGTCTGGCTCAGTCTGAAACACTCAATTGGCTATACGTAGTTGAACAAACATTTAATTTAGGACTTTTAAGTCATAATCACGTTACATAATTGATTTCTATTTAAACTAAACTCAATCACTATTAGTTGGCATCCTTAAATTAAGAATGTGAAAAAAGTAGCAAAAGATTATGGTGGCACGGGGGACCGAAGCCGTGCCTTTAGGTACCTTCCCTACTTAATGGAATTCGTAACACAAGTTGCTAGCAGAGGGGGGGAATGCCTGCAATGAATACCGATGCTTGCAGTTCCTTAATTAAATCAGTGACACTAGCCACTGCACCACCGGCGAAGAGAGTCCGATCAAAACCCTCCTTTATCTTCCAAGTCCCTTTACCTTTCAAGACCCAAAACTTGGAAAGGGCATTTTCAAATTGAGGTCAATTATTAAAATATTTATTCCTGAATAATACTCTCATTCTTATTTGTTCTTCTGTCTTTCCTTTCTTAAAAAAATAATTCGCACGGTCGCGTATTTTTGTCTCAGGGCCCATTCTACAGTGGACAAACAATTTCTTCAGCACACTGTAAACATTTTCATGATTTTATTTTAATGTAATTATTAAAAATACTTTAAGTTTGCATGTACTCAAGTTGAGTCACTCAACGCTGACCTCTGACCTGGACAAACTTTTAGTGACACAAAGGAGTAGAAATCCTTTCGTGCAGATGCCCTTGCAAAGTGCCGGTCTAGCTGCGATTCAAAAAAAAATTTCGGAATTTTTCTGGAATTTGGTCACTTATTTTTGACTGATTTGGAAAAAGTGAGGTTTCGAGGGAGGATAAGGAAGCTAGCCAATGTTCAACACTTTGCAGGTAAGTCTATTGTCAAATTCAATAAAACAAAGCGTACCAAAATTTTGAGTAAAAGAACCAACGTCTTTTGTACGAAATGTTTTTAAAAAGAATTTATTTTTATTTGTATAGAACTACTTCGCTTTCTATCAAAAATCTCGTCCAAATTTGTCATCCGCATCAGTCCCGAGAAATTAATCTTTGTTTTGCCCGAGAACTGGGAACCGAATGGAGCAGCGATTTGGTGTGAGATACCAAAAGAATGTCACTTTAACAACTTTGAGATGAAAGGATTTGACTCTGAAACCGACGAAATTCTCCTCGAGACTGATTGTGGTGAGTATTCTAATTCGTTGAATGCATTTCAATTGGTTAATTGATAATAAAGTGATAATTTTTCTTTTCCTCCTCTTTCACAGAAGTAATAGCTGCAAAATTAAGTGTGTTCAAGGGAACCAAGATCGAGATCACGGAGATTTCAGTGATAATTTCACTGAGAAAGAAACGAATGACCCCTTATCTTACGCTTGATATTGAAGCTGTAAGTCTATACTCTATACTTTTTAAATTATGTAAATACTTACATTTTAAAACTATTTACATTCTTCTACTAAGGATCAGTTTTATAATTTCCAGAGAAAGGGAGATTCTGTTACTCCTTGTGTCCATGATGTTCAGGTGAGGATTATTCCGAAAAGGGACTGGGTTTCTTACACTGAACCGACAACATCCGCTCTTGATGTACAATTATAAATTATACAAAAAGTATTATTATGTATTTGTGTGTCAACTTTTATTAATAGTATTTGTTTCTTTGACAGATTTCTGTTGTGATGCCAGAGTTGACCAAAGTGAAAAGAGGGCTGGGCAGAATTTCATCCTGTGGTAAAAGAATGAGAATTACTGCATCCAATGATGGTACTTTGACTTGTACAACTTCCAATTATGCTGCTTCTGCGGAAGTTACATTTTTAGACCTACAAGTAATTGAAGCTGGTAAGTTAAGTCACAAATTATCAATTAAATAAATTTAGTATTGTCTTTGTATTTTTCCTAAAGTAAAAAAATAAATTTTAAATTTTGTAGATGAGGATGAGACGATGGAAGGGACTCTGGGGTCACGAAGACGGTCTGTAGGAGGAAAAACAAAGGGAGTTGGCTCTCAAGTTGACCCAGAAGGATATCTAATCCCAGTTTCTCCTTCACTTCGTGTCAAGTACTCTGCGGAAGTTGATTCACAACAATTCATGAAGCACCTTTCGTTAGACAGCATAAGACCAGACAAATTCATTTGCAGTAAGAATATTTTATCATTCAAATTATGACATTCAAATCTCTTTTGTATTATCTCAGTTGTAAATTGTAACGTGATTTTTCTCTTTTTCATGTATTTTGCTAGGTATCTTGGAAGATAAGTTGGTACACCTCATGTACTTCTACGGGGGGGACATTACTCTCCAGTATTACATCCCAGGGAAAGTTTAAGAATTTTTTCGTGCTGTATTTTCTTATATCACGTCTTGTGTGAGATGAATATTGTTTTTTGGTGTGAAAAAATTGAACGTTTCGAACAACAGAAGATGTAAACTAATATTTGTCGTTATATTTCATTCACTACTAGTTTATTATGTAAATTGAATATTCTTGAATATTTCACTGTATTATGAATTAATTTTTGTCCAATTGTTCAATAATCAATTGTGGTCACTATACTTGTACTTAATACTACTACACAATGCTTGTACATTACTTTTTGACGATTTAGTGAAAGAGGAGACATGATCGTGTGAATGATATCGTTAATAATTATTATCTGTATGCATTTTAAAAAGCTTGTCACTTAATCTTTTCATTCATAGTCATCTTGTTCAAGTTATGGATAAATCCGAGTTCAGGACCATCCTATTCAAGTACCCGCAGGCTGTCTACGACGACTAAACTTGAAAGATCAAGTATGTTTTCTTCATTATTTAACCATCTTCCGAAGTTTTGATTATCTTGATTACTACAACATTTATATTAATATTAATTATGACTCTATTTATGTGTGTGTGCTGTTGGTATGCGAAATGTCCCATTTGAGAATTCCTGAAATTTTGCATAGGAACTTCATTTCCAACATGAGATCATCCTTAATTTTTATTTTACTTGTATAGATACTTGTACAGATATTTACATACACAAATAAAGTACATAGTCCACGATTAGTCCACGAATTATTTATTTCCTCCACTGCATTTCTTTTGCACTCGTAGTATATATTTCTCAACTTTCCTCGTCACATAAGTGTAATTTTGGTTGCACGTGTAAAGACGGGAAAAACTTGACAATCGTATTTCCACGAGGCGGAAGCATTACAAAACCAAACTAAACTAAACTTTGGAAAATCCAGGAAATCCTATTTTCCTATATTTCAATATTACTGACATTCTTTTAGGAAAAATGGAAAATCTCAAAATATTTTCTAGACAGTGGGTCATTCAGTCATGTAAGTTTGAGAATGGCAGTAAGAACCTCCATCCATTTTATATTGTACATTCTCACATTCAGTTTGAGAGTTACAGAGCCATCCAAACAAATGTCACTGTACAAATGTCAATCATCCGAATGGCCTCAAAATTCCTTGGTTCTCCCTCCCTCCTTAAGAGTATCCTACTCCGAGGAAAAATACTACTATTTTTCTGAAAAATATGAAGCCCTCTTCAACTTCACACTTATGGAAAGGGATCCAAGATGTGAGGACACATTCGACTTGGAAATCCCGATTTATGTTGAACCAGATCAAAATCCAAAGTTTAATTTCACTCCGGATGGGTACCTATTTTATCAAGACCAGGAAGAAGGGGATGAGGTCACGGATGAAATTTACTTTCATTCAGAGAATTATTGTATTGCCAAGTAAAGTGTAAAACCATATAAAATTGTTGTACATTTAAGAAGAATTTTATCTGACTCCCTTTCTTTTCTGTTGCAGTGTGACCTCGGAGTTTATTTACGTGAGAGCATGTAAATCCCAATGTTCAATGAGGGAGGATGAAAAAGGATCAAGTATTTGTATTCCAAAATGTTGTCAATTGGGTTACGCCTTGTCAGAAGAACAAGATTGTGTCAAAACACTTGGATATGACAGTCCAATAAAAATGTCCATAGATCAAAATTATCCAGTGTACCCACAGTATCAATTCAATGAACATCAATGGCACTGGCACTGTCCCAATGACCTCCCGAATGCTACTGGTTGGGGTCAAGCAGTAGACGAGTGAGTTTTTCTTAGTTTTGTACATTTTAGAAAGTTGGTGAAAGTGACTCTGACGTTTTTTCTCCCAAAGTCTCCGAATTTCAATGGATGGTCGGATTTGGTCCAGAACTCCACTTGATAAATGGTTACCAATTCACAAGAACCACAGAGGAGGCTCTCGATCCGTTTGTGTCGACAATATTGGAAGTACAATGGACCCCAAAAGTACGGACAGTCAAGTTTACATCATAACTTGCAAAGAAGAAGAAGAGGAGAATAAAATTCTTAGAGTTTCTGACAGAGCCAAATTAATTTTGAAATGGCAGGCTGTCCTATTTTTGATAGCCTCATTAATCTATTTAATTCCTATTGTTTTGTATGGACTTCTGTGGGAATTCCAAAATAATGCACATGGCTACACAATTTTTAGTTTGTCCTGTATAAATTTTTTGTTTGCTGGGATGATGGGATCCATTTATTCAGCCTATGGATTTGGACAGTCGATAGCTTTGCACAGTTATTTGAAACCATTGTGCAATACTATTGGTAACAAAATTTAATTTAGCTGGTAATTGTGTAAACTACTTTTGTTCATATTTATTATTTTATTTGTTGTTGTTGTGGAACAGGAATAACCAATCAATTTTTACAAATTGCTCGTTTCTCCTGGACTACTGTCCTCTCTTTCGATGTCTGGTCCAAAATTAGGTGACAAATCTCACTTTCCCTTTTATAATATGGATACTTGAACAACACAAGTTAAACAGTCACTGGTATTACAAAGGTCAGTGACCCCTTCATCTAATCTGTCATCTAAAAAGATGAAAAGATTTCTTTTGTACT
>WJFB01002943.1:0-15663 GCA_009870185.1 Pygmarrhopalites habei
ATATTTTCGGGTTTTTTCGGTTTTTGGTCACCCGCCATTCCAAAATGGCCGGGCGTTCGGGAGTTTTGACTTCATTTTTGACGGTTTGACGGAAGTAGCTTTCAAATGGTATATCACTCGTCCTGATCCGTTCTTATATGCTGGGGCCCTTCCATTGTTAGCATTACGTCTGTGTGTGTGTGGAGGGGACCGGTGTTGCCGTAAAGACCAAGTATCTCAGGTATATTAAATGAGTAGAGAGAAATATTATCCAAAGTACATTTACACACCTCTCAAGTTTGAGCAGGAGGGCAGATGATGAGAATATGGAACAAGTATGGCAACACAATTATATTATATTATACCACACCAAATTTGCAAAACCCAAGTTGTAGCAACTATGTCTGTGACTGTGTGTACTCTTACTTACTTACTTTGCGATGAGATATAAAGACAAAGAAAATAATATACACTTACAATATATGTAGAGTCTTATAAGGGTTGTGGAGGGGGGCAATAATAGCAAGTTATTCCATGCACAGCAAAAAGGCAGAGGAGTTATAGAGGCGTGAAGCAAAAAAAGGATCTTTTTGGAGGTCCCTGAACTTGGGTCTCTCTCTACTGCAATCATCAAGAGAACCAACCACCCTTTTCCCCTGTGTGTACCTGTAATACAGCGTGTACACTATACACACACTTACACACTCTTCAGCTTTAACAGTCGGTTGAAATCTGACTTGGAGAAATGATTTGAACATTTTTTGCATTTATTCCCACTGGTCTTTCCTCTCTCCACACACACGCAATTCTTACTCTCTTTGGTCTCAGTCTTCCGTTGAACGCACGCCTTGTCTCTTCTCCATGAGATGAGACTCCCTCTCTCACACCGTCTCATCTTCTCCCTACTCGCAACTATTTTGTGATCACCCTGAGTCAATACAAGTGTGTGGCAGAATTTTATTTATTTAAAAAAGTTTACAAGTTATTTGAATCAAGATGAGTGAGGACAAGCAAGTATTGATTTTATCCTCATGTGCCCAGGATGAGTTTGACATGGATGTAGAATTGACCATTGGTTCTGATTCCCCTTACTGTAGTACAACAACAACGGCTGGGGCAATCCCATCATGCAGTAACTCAAATTTGGATCAAATGTCTTCAGTCTGTGATAAAAATAATTACTACTACTCCTCTTCCTCCTCATCCCACCACTCTGGTCACCCTCATCATTTGTCATCCCCAGTCATAAAGTACTCAGACAGACTGAGGAATAAATTTAGTTTATCTTTATTTGGTACTGGGACAAATCCTAGACTATCCCAAAGAATCTCAACAATCTCCACTAATTTCCTCAGTTACTCTTCCCCACCCAAACAAAGTCAAAGACAACAACAACAACAGAGACGAGGAGATCATTATGGTCCAGGACAATTCAGTTCACCCTCTTCATCATGTTGTATTATTGACTGTCCAACGATAACTTGCTGTTGTTGCCCATTATGGATCCGGAGAAGAGTGACAAGGTGGACAAAACTTTTGGCTGAACAGTGGACTTGTCATTGGAGAATGATTGTGTCCAGTAGTTTGACTGTCATGTCTTCAGCTGGAGTCCTCATCTCCTTTCCTATCCATTTACAAGGGGTCACGAAGGATGAGAGGAGTGATGGATTCTCCGCTTGTTTCTCTGTTGCGACTATCCTCCTCCTCCTTTTCCTCCTCATTGCTCTGGGTGTCAAGTTGGTTTATTTTGGTGGGGGGAGGGGTAATCAACAACGACGAATTGAGAATGAGGATGATGAAGGGATTTTTGTCCTCCGACCCATCACCTCCTGGAAAAATATTCTCAAAATTGGATTCTCTGTTGGCCTGAGTGTCCTGTCCATTTGTTCCGCCTGGGAGGACAATAAAGTTTTGTGTAATTTCCAAGACCCCATCCTAGGACTCGTCATCATTTTTGCTATCATCACACATGGTGTCAGTAAATGGAAACGTATGTGGGCAAATCTTTTTTTTATAACAAAATGAAAATCTGTTCAAATAATTAATTTTGTGTGTATTTGATTATTGTCCACAGATGTTGGTTTCAAAAGAGCCTTCTCCCTTCTGTCTGTGGCTGCTGGTGTATTCATTTCTGTGGATTATATGCTAGTTGATGAACACAGGTGAGTGGTGTGAGGTTATAATATTTATTTATGCTTTTTTAAAAAACACTAATCTATGGTGTCTATTTTTGTAAAGATGTCGAGGGAATTATTATGCTCATCCACCGAATGATATTTGGACATGGAAGGTTCATCTTGTATGGACTCTGGCTTTCATTGTCGCCATTTGGTTGTGGACGGTTGCAATGTTTTGTGTGGAGTCTGTCATTCCATTACAACAATGTCGTGTAAATTTGGATTTTATTATCATGAACGAATTTTCTTTTTCAAAAATGAAGAGACTGGAATAAAATGAAATGTATTTTGTTGCTGTTATTGTGGACACACACAGGGTAAATCAAGAGAGGAAGAAATGAATGCAGTCAAGATGACATTTTTGAAACTCAAACCGAGTGAAGGGCAAGGAGGGACAACAACAACAGGGACCACAGCCACAAATCCAAATTCATCTAATCAACAACAATCTGTGATAGAATCGTTGACAGCAGAAGTAGAGCCTGAACCTGACTTGTTCACGAATTCCTCCTCCTCCTCCAGTATGCACCAGAAAAGATGCTCACAAAACTACAAAAATAATCCTTACTCTCAGATCTCGTACATGACTGTTTTCAACATTGTATTCTGGTTTCATTTGAGCACTTGGGTTTTTATCCTGTCTCTTTTCTGGACAGAATTTATACCAGGATTTGGAATTGGCAAGGTGCGTATGACCTTTGTATTTTTATAGTACTTGCTGGTTGTGACCTTCCTGGAATAAATTTTACATTTTCTATTATTAATCTTTTAGGGAATATCCTTGTCAAGTTTTGGGTCTGTGGTCCTCACGAGTTTTGACAAATGTTTCCATGAAGGTAAATCGACTCTTGTGGCAGATATACCATACATTTGCATAAAATGTGACTCAATTGTTTATCTTTCAATTGCTTTTTAGGAACCATGGCATGGTGCCTCATTATATCCCTATTCATCTACTCTCAGTCATTCACCTATTTAATCCTACTTCTTAGATCTACAATCATCGCAATTTGTGTCAGCTGTTTGGGTTTCCCAGTAAGAGCTTATATAACATAAAATATTTTTAAACCTATACAGTAGACAATTCCGACAGGTTTTAATTATTTTTAATCTTGTTTACTTAATTTAGTTACTCGGTCTGTGGTGGTCTGTTTTCCAAATGCAACACAATTTTTTTGTGTGGATGCCTGCATACAATGGGGAACTCGTCTGTGCATTTGTGGGATTACCCCTCATTTTTGGAGGAACTGCATTTATGTTTAAGCTTGACGTTTTAACCAATTAATGATTGAAATTGATTCTCTTCGTCAGCATTACAGGCCAATACGATGGTTTGTTACACTATATAGTCAATTAGACATAATTTTTAAAAAAAGATCATATTAGTATTATTATTATTTTTTGCACAGATTTTTTGTCATTTTATATACCTAATCGAAGAGAATACATTCATTGTCAGTTTTCTTTCCCAAATTTATATCGTTTTTTTCTCATTTACATTGTCCAACATGCTCATTAAGCAAATAGAAACACACTCTCCTCTATTATAATGGCACACCCGATATTCATTATGAATCAAAAATTCATTTTTTAAAGGTGATTTCGTTAATTTATTAGTCACATGATTTACAATAATGATAGATAGTATAAACTCACATAGGACAAAATATGAAGAGCCACTAGTTAGGGAAATGAAAGAGGTCATCCAACAATAGGCGCTGTGGTCACAGTTGCTGTACAGGTTGTTGTGAACAGTTGAAGTTTACCTTAATAGTAATCCCACAATACAAGACTTATCCGAATCCATAAATAAGTACCTCACCATTCATGATAATCATGTGATAGTTTTCTTACAAATGGAATTTCCGGACACCACACAAAAACATTGTAAACAAAGATTCTGGACAGTAGCAGGTGCAGGGACCCAAGTCGTCCCTTGAGTGCAAACTGCTTGAACCACTAGTGCAGCCAATAATAATATTTTATGAAGAAATATTTTAAAACATGAAATAAATATAGTAGTAACCTTACTTCGGAAAAAGGTCGCTGATGACAGTGAAATACTAGCCAGAATGGCAAATGTAATCAATAAACTATGAAAAGTTTGAGATGAACCCATTCTTTTCCAGTGCACTATCACTATCCAGCTAAAACAGAGAGGATCCAAATAAAACTAGCAAATGATATTGAACGGAGTAAAAGTCTACGACTTCAGACTGTTAAGTGCGTAGTACAAAATATAAACTGTAACTGACAGTGGACCCTTTATAACCACCATTACATTATGCATTTTCAGATATTATAATTACTTAATCCTTTTTAATGATTTCCCTTTCTACAACTTTCAATTTGGTTAACGCAGGGAATTCAACAAAAATGTTTTAACAGTTCAATCAATTTCACCTCGGATCAAATGGGATGATGAATAGTCATTCATCATTATTTCCTGTCTCCTACAAACTATAGATTTACAATTCACACACACACACACAAGAACAAGGTAAAGTAGTGACAATGAAGCGAGTCAACCATTATAGTAATTGCCTACAATTTGACATGATTTCCCTGTCGTTACCAGAATTAAGCAGTTAGCAACAATTGTTGACAAGTTGTACATATTGTGTGTATTTTGACAGGAACTCGACCTTTCTTTCCATATATGGACACCGTGCATGCAAATTATTGCAAGTCTTAATACAGTAGTAATGCTAAACACACACTGTCGATCAGCAGCGATTGCGTAAATTATAACAATTATATAATATCGTGTATGATTTATTCGTAATAGAAAAATGCAAAATTAATAGTGCATAATAACTTCAATATTGATTTTTTTATATCCCTACTCATTTTGTCATTGCATTATACAACAGACGAAAACAACTTGTTTCTCAAATTATATCCATTTCATTTGTATTTCATTTCAAATGCAAATTTTGCATTTGATAACATTTTGCATTAGTATAAATTGTTATTCGATGCCTGATACAAAAAGAGAGTCATCATCAGGATGACACAAATTATTGTAATGGACTTTTCTCTTGTACAAGTAACGTAATTTCTTCACTCTATCACAAAAGGTTAATCTCAGGTATATGTATATAGCTGACATAATTAACTTTTGTACCTTTACTATACTTACTAATGAGAACGGGTCAGCTGGACGAGTCAAAACAAAAGGCTAGGAAATAGTCAGATTACCTATTTATTAGTCTCGTGGCATCTTGTTTGATGATGAAATAGGACTGGTCCATTCTGAAGCGTAGACTTCTGTAATGGGTCGTTTCTTCCTTGAAGTAAATTTGAATTTCGGCTTTGGTTCCGCAATACTCAACGGAACTTGAGGTACAGAGTTGAATGAATTTGAGACAGATTTAATACTTGACGCAGAATGATTAGTACTCAAATAGACTTGAGATGCGGACTGGAATGCACTGGAGGCGGGTGTAATACTTGAAGGAGTATAATCAGCAAGTTGACTGCACAATTCTTGAACTTGAGTACTCTGTTTAATTGAAGAGATTGTAGACGCAATCTTTTTCCGATAAACGGTCATAGCTGTGTTTGACGTAAAAACATTATATTCTAGTCCGACAGCGACTTCCAAGATGTTGGCTCTTGTAAACTTCAAATCATCATCATTTGACTTCGGTACACCATCAATATTTTTCTGCAAAGTCTCAACAATCATGTTAAGATTACACTCACGAATGTCCAAAGTGAGACCAGAAATTTTGGTGGTTGTCGCATCGGGAGCTCGAACACGAGAAACTTTGGGTGTTTTCGAGACCATGGAAGACGCCACAACGAATTGGGGAACTTTTTTATATTCAAATTTCTTTGGTGTTGCTCGACTAGGATTTGACTCAAATTGATTTTCGACAAGATCATCCATCATTCCATTCTTTCCTCCACCGTAGTACTCATAGTAGTCATCTTGGGTGTCATAATCGAAACTAGTATTTGCTGGATTTGGGAGAAAATTCCTATTGTAGTAAGAGTCGACTCGGTCTTTCACTTTCTTTTTGTCCTGACAATAGTCACACATTTCTCCACAGGTAATTAATTTTTCGTCACCAAAATACTCGGAAAAGTAATTGTGTCGACAGGCAACACCTTCGCAATACTTGACCATTGTTTGGAAACTATCCATTGCAACCTTTTTTTGCTCATCCGTTTTTCGTCCAGTGTTATCTTTTTTCAAAAGAAATGCAATCATGTCTTTCTCTTCTGTAGGGGCGAGACAATATAAACAGACATATTGTTATGATATAGGTTGTCAAAAACTCTAATATTTGAAACATGTATTGACAGTGAAACAGTGAAAAGTATTTTTTATACAAAATTAAAATTCATAAACATGCCTCTTGAATGATAAATTCGACAATAAGACTTGTTTCCATCTCTCCCAGCTCGTCCAGATTCTAAAGAAGAATTATGACATTCAATAGTCAAACCCAAGACTTTTCTCATCTCCTAATTTGATAGTAGTAAGTTGTTGTCTTAAGAATGTATTTACCTTGATAATAAGCAGCTACACTTTGAGGCATTGACCAGTGAGCGACAAATCTGTATATTGTTAATAAATGTGTGTGGTTCTGGTTTCATAGTAGGACAAATGAGAAATTTTCAAAAGATTGAGATGACTGACCTCACTGAAGCTTTGTCAATTCCCATTCCAAAACTGATAGTTGCTGTTATCACAGGTACGAGACCCTTCATCCATTCCGTTTGTACCAACTCCCGTTCACTAGGTTTCAATCCTAAAAATGTAGTAAGAACATTTACTTAAGAACATATTTGGGTTGTCTCACAGTCTGTGAGTCACAGATCATTGATTTGACATCCAAAGAGAAAAATATTACCAGCATGATAAGGTTTAGTTGGTAATCCTTTTTTGGAAAGAGCATCAGCTACGTCAATAGTCATGTCTCGAGTTCTGCAGTATATTATTCCACATCCACGTGTACTCTGTGTACAAAAAATAAATCGAGATTAACTATGGTCCATTGAAGAAAGCACAAATGACAGTTAGTTTTCACACTATATGGGTAATAAATTCATACTTGACTTTTGTCTTGCCAGTTGGGACCGAGACTGTCCTATAAAACGGATCATATTAAATATAAAACATATTTTGTTAACACGGATTACATTGACATATTTTGTAGAGTTAAAGATGGAATTTTCTTCTTACATAGCAAAATCGGAGAAGATGATCGTACGGATCATCGATCAATGATTTAAACTGAACATCATAAAACAAATTTGACCGAAAACACGGAGTCTTGAATTTGGCAACTGGAGTTTTCAAGTTTAATTGAAGGAGCACATCTTCCACAACCTAATCAGTGACCATCAGTGTTTTAGAAAATAATTTTTTAAAAAAATATACAAAGCCTTTCAGAAAAAAAATGAGAGCCTTTAAGTACCTTGGCGTCTGCTGTTGCTGTCAATGCAACCCAAGGAACCTGTTGATACTGTAATGAAAATCAATATTTATTTAAATAATGATGATTTAATCATCTAAAATTGAACTCTGACATATTTATTTTTTAGTATTAAAAGTCACACGTACCAGTGTCCTAACGTGGCCCAACTTGAGGTAATCCGGTCTGAAATCATGTCCCCACTGACTAACACAATGACTTTGAAAAGAAATAAAAATCTAACATGTCACAAAATGTTTTAAACTTTCAAGTACCTAAATACTAAATACATACTACATATTTACAGTACATGAAACTTTAATACTTACCTTTCGTCAATGACAAAGTAAGATATTTTGTCATAATGAATAAGTTTCTCCAACAAAGTCTGTTTGAAATGGAATAATTTCGAAACATTAATACTTTCACATTAGTGTAGTTTGTATCTATACGGAAGGAAACATAATCGAGTATTTACTTGAAACCCATTAGTGGCAACTTGCTCTGGAGTTACATACAACAACTTTGTATTCGGAGCCTTGTTGTAGAGATCTGATGAGGAAGTAAATAATTAACACCTGAGATGCAATGCAGTTGTCAAATACTTTTAACTTAAAAGTTTTAAGTATCAAGTGAAAAGGTATCATTTACCAGCAATGATTCTCTTTCGTTCCTTCAGAGTAATCTTTGAATTTATTGTCTCAGCCCGAATTTTCAGCTTTTGTAGATGCTCAATTTGATCCTATTTTATGAAATGGTAGTATATTGTTCATGTGTTCCATTCGCAAATGTACCATTTAAATTACTTTTAATGTCTTACGTTTATCAAGGCGATTAAAGGTGATAGGACAATAGCAAATTTCTTTTCCTTCAGAACAGCCGGCTGGACACAAATAAATTATTAATAAACGTAAAGTACAATTAGGGAATATGTTTGTTTGTAAACTTTGACTGAACGTAAAGGGAACGTACAAGTTGGTAAATCAAAGATTTTCCAGAGCCGGTGGGCATCGACACAAAAACGTCCATCTCACCTTTAAATAATTCCGACATAAATTATCCAAATACATGTACTCACACGTTAAACCCTTGGCTAATTTCAAATAAACTTACCCTTGAGAACTTCTTCTAAGGCCAACCTTTGTGTTTCTGATCGAAAACTTTCATGTCTGAAATGCGTTCTTAGCCTGAACAGCAATGCGGAGGAAGACATGTTGTCTCCTTTAACAGAAAGTTTAACACAACCCGTCATGTTCCGTCGTCTATTCAATTCCCGGACTGACTGTGAAACTTGTCCAAAACGCTATGAAAGGACCTGTCCTGACATGAGTATCCCAAAAGAATTTTCGTCAACCGGAACCCAGACCAAAGGGGGAGGGGGTACCGCGCGTAATGATTTGAAGTGGTAAGCGCCTCTCTACTCAAGGATACAGAGAAATCGTTTTAACAACGGATCGGTATTTTATTTTTCAGTAAATTCTCGTCTTTACATAAAATAGAATATTGGCACTCAGGTCTCTAGTCATCTACAAATTGTTTAATTAATGTGTGGTCACTTGTTCGCGGATCTACTTGGACCAGCCTTCTTTTGAACCAAGTGCACCATGGTATGTACTTCGTCATATACTTGAGGATCGAGTCTCTGCCTTACTCTCTCCAAATATTTTGTCAAGATTGGTCTCTCATCTCTCACATCATAGTTGATAAGTTCTGTAAAGACAAAAATGTTTTAATTATTGTCTCAGGGTGGGTACACATTATTATTATTTATTTATTTACAGTACCACAGACTTACTTGGCATTTCTAATTCACCGGCTGCCATTACGTCAGCAATAGAAATTTCATTCCCAGCAATAAATGGGGCATTATCCTTCAGAAATGTTCTTTCAATTTCATCAAAACATTTTTCCATTTTCCCTTGAAATTTCTTGGTCATGTTTTCATCCGGACCGGACATACCGATTCGTTCCGGGAAAAATACTGAACCAAAGAACTGTGTTACCAAAATACGGGTATTTAAATGTTGATACTCCAAGTACTCGTCAACTCGGGCTTGTTTTTTCAAATCTTTTGGATACCAGTGGTCAGCAACTGGAAATGCTCGGCATAAGTAGCGCAAGATTGCGATACTGCATAAAATGGACAAATAATACAACTTGAATTTATTCTGTCGATTGTGTGTGTGTGAACTTTCACTACCTTTCACTGAGGATAAATCCATCATGGTCCAGTGTCGGAATCTTACCGAATGGGTTAATCTTTTTATATTCTTCTGATTTGTGCTCAACTACACCATGTTAACACATAATAAACTTATATTAGTTTGACACGTTTTCTATTTGACCAAAAATGTGTCAGGGTAAACTTACGTTTGGCTAATCTTATTTTCTTTTCCTCAAAATTTGGGATTCCAGCAGCTCTGACAAATAACATCAGAGTTCTTGCAGGTTGAGAAAGAGCGTCGACATATATTTTTACTCCCATTTTTTGATTAATTATTAAACTTAGTTCTTTCAAGTGTTATTCTAAGCTTTCACTTTGAAATTCTGTGAGGCCGCCTAAGATCTCAGATATAACAAGGGCTAATAGTGGTTATCTGTATTACTTCCCAAGTTATCAGTCGAGCATTATGAAAATTCATTATACATATATATAAAGATATGTATATATTAGGGTACCACACCTTTTTATTAGTATGAACTTGGAAAATCAATTTGTAATTTATATGTATGTACTCTTAGCATAAAACAAGTTTGTCAAACACAAAAAAAACTTTTAAAATAGAAAACTGGTTCATTGCATTGTGGAGTATATGTACATTGACTCCTCACAGTCAAAAATGGACACTGGTATAGAGAGACATGGGAACCACAAGTCGTAAGGGGGTAGTGAATTAATTTAATTAACTCATTCTCCTGGAGGAAATGTCCTGAACATTGTCTCTGATTTAGTAAATAAATAGTGTGAGTGAAAGTTTNTTAATTAACTCATTCTCCTGGAGGAAATGTCCTGAACATTGTCTCTGATTTAGTAAATAAATAGTGTGAGTGAAAGTTTTATTCATTTTCCTGAGACACATGCTAACGAGTTTAATAACAAATGATTCACACATATGACGTAAGTATATTGTTGTCAACAAAAATTGGATTGTAATACTAAATGTTTTAAACGCTAAAGTCAATTATTGAGGTTCCTCAGTCTCACTAATCATAGTAGTGGTCATGTCCGTCGTTGTGGCATCCTCCACATCATTCAAGTCCGTCTGACTTTCCATTTGATCACTGTGTGATGATGATGGTTCATAAATTTGTCTCTCTTCAGAACACCAAATAATCTCCTTTCCACCTTCATGACCAGACTTCATCGTGTAATAAATCCAGGGCAGAAACTCTAAAGCACAAAATCCAAAATTTTTGAATGTGTCTACTTAATTATTTTAAAAACTAATTGAGTAAAATACCGGAAACTCTTGTAAATGCACTAGCTACATGACCATCCACCTCCCCTGCACCCCATGAAGTGATTCCAATCTGAGTTGTTTGACCAGCTCGTGTCAACAGAAGCGGACCACCAGAGTCACTCTGCCATAAAATTAAGTACAATTAATTCCATTTAGTTTTAGGCTACATTAAATGGTTAGGTCAAAATTACTTTCCCAATATCCTTTCTCTTAGTTTGATGTCCAGCACAAATGAATCTTCTGGACACTTGGATCCCTGTAATTTCTGAACATTCCTTTAAAGAATAGACGGGGAATTGGATTTTTTGTAAAATTGGTGATCCAGATGTAAACTCTTTGAAATTTTGTCTTCCCCATCCAAGTGTCATGACCTCCTCTTCATTTTCTTCATTGTCCTCGTAATTTTCCAATTCACCCGTTCTGGGGAGACAGATTGGAATCGGGGAATTTCGGAGGGTTAAATTGACTGGAGTTTTGAGTTCCAAAAGGGCTACATCATAGTCAAATCTACGTCAGATCAAAATGTAGAAAGAAAAGAACTTTTTTTATCTCTGGAGTCCAACCGTAAAGAAAACCATTCTTGAGAATATGACCCGTATTACCCGTATTTTCGATACTCTGTCACAAATTCCGAATGAAATACTTTCCTCCTCACATCGAATCGTAGGGTACCTTCTTCAAAATCCGCTTCCGCAACTTCTGCTTCCAAATCCCAAGACTTGAGTACTATGCTATGGATAGAGCTTAGTGTCAATTTACAGAATTTAATACTGTATAAATTGAAGAATGAGATTTTCCAATTTTTCCAGTAACCTTTTGTACAGTTTAACAGCAGTTTTCTCATTCAGTGTATTCAATTTGTGAGCGTTGAGTAAAACTTGAAAATCATTTTCATTGAGAAAGTCATTTGTGAGTGTGAGGATTTTTGGGAGATTGAGGAGACAATGTGCAGCAGTTAGGATGTACTGATTATTAATTAAAGTCCCTCCACAAAATGGGATCCTTGTATTCCTGTAAACAATGGCTGCCTGAAAAGGGAATTCATTCCTGTCTGCATTCTCTCCTCCCGAAATTCGGAAGGATTTCCGAGGACGGACTCCACACTCTTTTGTTCCCCAAATTCATAATTATTTCATTCATTATTAGTACATGGTGTATAAAAAATTATGTAAACTTACCACATTTTTCCTCAATTATCTTCTCAAAAGAGGACACATTAAATTTCAACCATGGGGCTGTCGGTTCTGGTGGTTTCTTTTTTCCCGTGAAGAAACCTTCAATTTAAGAAATATTATGTATTCGTCTTAACACAGATACTATTCCTCATGATATTTATTGGATATATTGTTGTGATTGTAAGGAAAGTATTACTTGAATGACACGCCCAAATAGAGACAATCAATGACAATTCAAGACAAATTAATAGTAAAAATTTTGACCCGTCCATGTAGTCAAAGATGAAGAGAGGAATTAAAGGAAATCAACTTGAAAGTAACAACAGTCTTCTTCTTTATGCATTGTCATTATGAGTTTGTGTGAGAATAATAATAATACTCAGGTAAATGGACTCATTATTCATGTTGAGGACCCCTCCATGAGGTGTTGTGTGTGTCCAGTAGCCCTTCCTCCTCCTCCTTTCTTCACTCCTCATTAGCCTTAATTTGTTTTCCTAGGATTTTTCAACCTTGATGGAAAATGACCGACAAGGATTTGTAGTATTTTCCCTGTTCCTAAATTACTTTTCTAACTCGAATATTTTTTTAAACACAAAATTGTTCATTCTACTACTCGTTTACTGGGTGAAAATTTTTATTTTAATTGGATATAATCAACTTTTAAATGAAGACAAGATGAAATTAGGATCAAGCTGGTCCTTAGTACACTTTGATAGTAAAAATTCTGAAAATGCATAAAAATTCATAAAAATTCATATATTATATTAAACAGTGTATGACTGGAAAAAAATATTAGTGTTTTTGTATCCAAAAGTACATGGCTTTTACTTGTGGAAATCAATATTCTTTGTGGCAGCCGTCTTGAATTCAGTGAAGGAAATCCCTTCATCATTATCCAAATTAGTTTGACGGTAAAGGGCATGGACAATCTCTTGAACTGGGGTGTGGAGGTATCGAACAGGGCCCACAAGTCTTTTGATCGTTTGTTTGATATCTTCATCCCCAATCTCTCCATCATTGTCATAGTCTGAGAGAGAGAGAAAGTACAAACACACCATACATAAATACGTGTATAAAAATACATAATACATGTATAGGTGTTGGTTATTACCAAACATTTGAAATAAATACTCCACTTTGAGGTCAGATGGTGCCCGTTTACTGAATGTAGACATGGCATTTAGAAAATCTTCAAAATCCATCGACCCATCTCCAGCAGAACTGAAAATTTTGTTTATTTTGACAATTTTATACAGAATCTGTCATGTCATATGAAAAATTAATTGAAAAAATAAAATGAGAGAAACTTATCTCACGATCCTGTCTCCAAATGGATTTGCTGCAAATTCTGGGTATTCTTTTAAAATTCTGAGTGGAACTCGATACTCTCGATTTTGTTTGAGCTCGTTGGGGGCCAACTTGACAAATTTTGTGAGTAAACTGTCAAAGTATTTTTGAAATATTACATTCGTAATCAAATACGAATAAATATGTGAACCTTACTATTTAATTTCTTTGCTTCTCAAGTAAGTGACCTGTTCATATTCTTTGATCTCAGCGCTCGAGTACAAAGATTTTGAGAAAAAGAACCCCATTCCCCAACTTTGAGATCGTTTGGCACTTTTACTCTGCTTTTCCAACGCTTTGATAGCTGTGGATTTTGATGGAGATGAATGATTTGAGTAACCCTGTGATACATGGACTTATTGGACACCCTCTCCATGACCGGATCCGTGGGAAAATGATATCAATTGACATTACTCAGTATGAATGGGGTCAAATGAGTAAAATCCATTGACTCTCACTTTGTGCATACAAAAATACTCATGACGTCATGTATGTAAGTGTACTCGCGTTGGATAATCGAAATTACAGTTTATAAACTAGTTTAACCACACGCAGTGGAAAACCGCAATGGACATCCTTATCATAATGTTATGATGATGTCTTCATCAGTCACAAGAGCGGAAATGGAAAATAACAGCATAATATTCAGAGAGAGTTCGCCATCGTATTTTTACTCTTCCCATCTCATACCTTCCTCATTTTATTTCTAATTGCAATTGTGAAATTGACCCTTACGTTATTTACTCTGCAAATTGTTCGCTTCTCTTCACACATTTTACGTGCTTCGTAGCATACAGAAGGGAAAATAAATATTGTGGAGTAAATTCTGGAAAATGGATTTACCAGAAGATGAGGATTCATTTGGGGAAAGAATCCCGAGGATGGAACAACATCAAAGGCAACAAGGAGAACCAAATTCTGATCGACCTAGTGGTTGCATCATAACAACAACCCTGATTGGCCTTGTGATGGTGACCCTAGTCTGTTTCTGGCTGGGTCAGTATGCTGAGTGGACAGATGGACAAGTGAATGGAAATATTCACATCATCATGATGGCCAATTTCTTCATCTTCTTCCATGGACTTGGTATTGATCACAAGTTCAAATTGTTTTTCAAAAATCATGAATTTTAATGTCATTATATTTTGAAAAAATGTTTGGACAGTGAATGTGGTCCAAAAGATTTTCCCCGATACACCCACACTGAAAGTGACATTTTTTCACTTTTTTCTTCACCTCATTGTAATAGTCGGAGTTTCGATAGGACTATTTTTTGCTGTAAGGCATCATCAGGTCAAGGGTGACTGGCATTGTTACACTTTTCATAGTTGGGTTGGACTCTTGGCTATCATCCTGTATTTTATACAGGCAAATTTGACAACTTTCTCTCTGCTACTGAATTGTAGAGTTCTAGTTCTACTTTTGATTTAAATTTTGTTGATTGTAGTTTCTCGTGTTCCTCGTCAAATTCACAATTTTCCTGGTTCCCTTCACTCCAATGGGAATTCGGAAATTGATTCTTCCTCAAAATGAATTTCTTGGACCTTTGATATTTTTACTGTCAGTTGCAGCTTCCGTGACTGGCATCATGATGAAAGCTGACAATAATTTGTGAGTAGTCACAAAATTCTCCAGTGAATCACAGTGAAAGTTAAAAACATGTCTTTTTAAATCATATTTTCTTCATGCTGTAGGATAAAAGCTGGACCGAAAGTGAGCAAATATGAAATGTCAAGCATGACGATCAATTCAGCTGGAATATCCATTCTTATTTTCTCCATTGTCATCATTTACGCCCTCAGACCGCAACGTTCATAATTTACAGAGAGTAAAATTTATGAAAGATGAAAGTACAACAACAATGCCAGATACCAGTGCAATCTTCAAGTTTTTAACGTATTCAGCCAATTTATTTAGAATGGAAATATAATATACAAGTAATTCACAATGGCTCTATAATTAATAATAGAAAGTGAGCGTAAAATGCAGTAAAAGCAATTGAGGAGGTTATTTCCAAAACGTCGTATCTGCACGTGGCCCGTGAATAGGAAGGCTCGCTCGCTCCACTCATGCCGCTCGCTTCTATACACACACA
>WJFB01002944.1:0-15661 GCA_009870185.1 Pygmarrhopalites habei
TGCTGGATATTTAAAATTTTTGAATCATCGAGGACAATTCTATAAAATTACGGCCAAGTGGATTGCCCTGCGGGTAAGAGGAGCGTTAGCGACTCTTGTTTAGTATGTATAGTCGACTCTTCAGTTTTCAAGCTCATGACATTCCATGCAAAAGAAGGATGATCGATAGGGAATACCGTCAAAATTGTGAAAAGAACCTGGGAGCTGTGAAGCAAATATGTTTTTGCATATTTAGACTCCCAGCCTTGCATCATAATTTTTACGGTATGCCCTCACCATGTCACACACATACATGTATATAATACAAATGTATGACTGTGACATTCGAGTACATGTCAAAGAAAGAAATTGTGGAAAAAAAGGCGAGACTTACTTGGAACCGCAGCACTTCCGTTTGTCCTGACGACTCCGTTCGGCTTCATTTGACTTTTGTATTTTTTTTATTTCATGTTGCGTACTCTCGTAGTAGGAGTCTGATGTGTGTGTGTGTGATTATAATAAACGATCTTCGTCGTCTCACTCCGCTAAATAAGATTTTCCCCTCAGAACCCAATGAATCCTGATGATGATGATGAGTTGGAACAGGAACATAAGCACGCCCTGCACGTATCAATATTCTATAATATATTTTATATGTACACACACACAGTATATGGTTTCCTTCTTTTCACTTTCTTCTCTCCTTGTCGAAAAAGAAGGGTTGCTCCCCGCACACACACACGCACACACAAAAATGGGAAAAACCACACGAATTTTCAATTTTGGTTCCGGTCGCCCAAATCGTCTCCTGATTAAATCCAAAAGTTTTTTCCCCTCTTCAATTCTCACACACGCATACACCGAGAAATTTGAACAATTTATATTTTCGCAAATCTTTTTCACCTTTTCTGCAAAAGCAAAAAAAATTTTTTGATGGTGATGGTTTCACTGGATTCTTCTCAGTTTATGGGTGTGCAATTTTGTGCTTTTTTTGGTGTGGATATATTGTTCGGGGGGTAGAGAGAGTGTGTGTGGAAAATGCAAATTAAGTTGTTTTGTTGGTTTGATGTTGATTTAGACGTTTTGATTTGAAGAGTTGGACATGGATTCAATACAACTCCCTTCTCTGCCTCTCTCTCGATTGATTTGAACAATTAAGGCGTAACACTGAGGTTATGGGAGAAGAGGATTAGAACCACTGATAGAGTGTCTAGGACATGTTTTGAGCAAGCAGGAGGATCAGCAGGATTTCATAAAAATTGTATAAAAAAGTCTTATATCACAGTACACACTCAATATCCATGGATGTGTGTGTGTGAAATTGACCACGTATCGTATGGTAATGAAGGTGTGCAATATTTTTATATATTTTGGATCTTGAGCTTGAACAATTTGAATGAACAATTATTGGTCTTGTTCTTCTTCTCCTAGAGTAGGAAAAAAGTGCGAAAATGATGAACTGTAGAATTCCATTGATAAAGATCAAATTTCTCCTCTGCCCGTCTCCGTCTCCTCTACTTTTCTAATTGACGAGTCAATGCACGTACAATTTAATTTAGTTGGAGTCAAACTGCGGTCTGTAGAAATAGTGTGCTAATATTCACCTGGAACTTACACACACACATTAACTCTCAAAAAAATGAGCTCAGTCTTCAACAACAACTCACACGTATAGATTATTCCCAATTTTCAAATCCGCACTGTCTTCAATTTTTTCTAGACAAGTAAATTAAATTTTACACCATGTTTCCCCCGTCCAAACAAGACCTCAAACACACTTAAGACCCCTTAATAGTCTACACCTCATTCATCATTAAAGATGGTCCAATCAGGCAGGTTTTTTTTGTTCTATAATCACTTTGTCTTTTTTTTCCTTTACCACTTTAGAGGAGGAGGAACACAGGAAAAAATTCGTTCATTGCACTGACGTTAAAATTTTTTGACACTACAGGTAGACAAGGAGACCAAGTCAAAGTCGTGAGAGTTTCATCGACACGAATGGAAAAAAAGAGTATGTTTTTTTTCTCAAAAAATTTTTGTCGCTTATCGTCAAAAAAACCACAGAGTGTCACATGAGAGTTCCTCTCTTCTGTATATGTCTTATATATAGGATATAATTTTCAACCGTTGAGTTCACAATATTCTCAATTACTCACACACAGTGAGTGGCAATTGAAAAGATGTGTGGAGGATGGAGGAGGATGCCGGCTTCAATATTGTGAGTGGATATGGGAGTGAAGTACTACAAAGAACTTAAATGACATGTTCTTGTGTGGTTTTTTTAAAAAAAGATTATGCCGATAATCCTGTCCCTCAATATATTTCCTCTCTCTCACACCAAGTCACAACAAACACTGAAGACTCTCTCGCTGTGTATGTCTGGTAGTTACAAGAGGCGTGTGAGTTGGTAGAAAAAAAGCGAAAGGCAAAAGGGGCAAGTCCAAATTGCAAAAAATTGTGTTGTTTCCGACTTCAAAATTCCTTGTGTAGATCTTCTCTTTCTCTACTTAAATTACAGATATACTGACCAGTTGTTCCTCACCAAGGAAATATTTGATTTTCCTTCAAGAGAAATGAGGAGGGTTCATCCGTGCCTGTAGCTATGTGTACACGACAGTAAATGATGTTGATCTTTGTCTATTCCTAGTCATGGATAATGATCCACACACAAACACACAACCAGGAGACAAGGAAGGAGTAGCTTCCAAAACTCACATCTCATTCCATATATCACGTCTTCTTCTTCTTCTCTGTGAGATGGGCAAGAGTTTCAAAAACCATGAAAATGGATTTGACTTCCACAATGTTCAACCCAGAAAATTTTTGTGTATTTTCTTGTTCAGTCTTCAAAATTCGTGTCTCGTCCTTTCCTTCCTTTTTGTGAGAAGAGACTAACTGGAGTTTTTGGGGCTGACCAAAAAATAGGGAAACTGACCACTGAGGTTAGCCTAATGAAGCATTCTTATGCACACAACAACAACAAATACACAAGGAAGAATGTCATTTATACGGTGAAAAAAAAAATCTTGTGAGTAACATCCCCATTCACGTCATCTTCAGGAAAAAAATTCCTTTTTTTTCCACTTTAATCCTTGTTGTTGTTATTGTTGCTGTTATGTAGAGCCAGAATTCTTCTGGGCATATCAATTCGATAATAATAATAAGGGAGCTTTTTGGACAGGAGAAACTCTGGCTGTCATCAAGTTGAAAGGTATCGTTCGTCTCTTTTCGTTCTAGTTTATGGGATGATGATGTGGAGAGACGTGGAGAACAGTGATTGTTTGAGTCCAAAATGTATTGTGTTAGACTAGTACTTTTCATATGTCTTGTTGTCTTGTTGGGGGGATAGGTGACTCGTTCAAAATGTGTGGTCGTGGCAAATGATCATCATCCACACCACCACTATTTACCACTCTCTTCCTTCACTATGCTTGACCGTCTTCTTTATTTCTCATGTGTTGTTCGTTGTTCTTGATGAAATGAGAAGAAGCGTTAGTCTTATCCCTTCATCCTTTTTTTCTTGACTGGTGAACTTTTTGGTTGACTCAACTGCGTGGCTCTTCTCCTCCTCCACTTCTTCTACACTGCAATTCAGTTCGTCCCGTTGGACACGATGGACGAACGACGAAGGATGATACACGAGGAGAGAGAGAGGGGAAGAGAAGATGAGCGTGGGAGAGAGAAAAAAATCTTTGTCAAGTCCAACACATGTAATGTACACTTTTGGTAGAAGATTCCACTTCCCTCTTGTACTTATATACAACAATATATGTTGTATGTGGATGGATGATGTGGTCTTCAAAATTCCGCTCCTGTGATGCTCCTGTAATATACAGGGTATTGCAATTATTTCTTGAAAACAATTTTTTCATTAAAATTTTCAACTTTTTTAAAAATTTTGTCAGTTTTTCGAAATTTTGATGATGTGCTTTCACATTTCGATAAAATGCTTTGAAAAATTCACTTCTAGCAGAAAATGAATTGGGCTACAAAACGGCTATTTTCAATTTTACAGAACGAAGTCTGCCTTTCGAAAATAAAATCATTTCAAATAAAATTATCAAATAAAATTCATTTTTCGAAAAGTTTTTCAAAGCTTGTGACTTTTTTTCAAAATTGGGCGCTCCAGACCAGACGCTTTGACCTTTTGACCAGATGTCATATGGGTTAGACCCACAACAAAATTCTCTACAAAACTGCACTAGCACATTTTTTGACAACATGCTCTTGATTGGCTGTGAGGGGGGAGAAAAAGGTTATGCAATACCCTGTACACTCAAAGAACCATCACACACACACCACACACGCAGGGAGAGAGGGAGAGAGTGGACGTGGATGCAGAAAATGTGGACGAGCTCTGTTGAAATTGGAAGGATCTCTTCTCTTATTTTTATGTTGTTCAAGAGAGAGTGAGTGTGTGTGAGTGAGAGTGAAGCTGGGGCCTCAACACTCTCTTTTTCTCTCCTGCCCTTTTTACGTGTGTGTGGAGGAGGACACAAGCAGGAAGAAGAGGTGGAAGAAGTTGCGGTTCACTTGAAATCCCCGTGTGTCACTCGTTAACGAGGAAAAGTGCAGGACAAAACCTTTGTGACGCGTAAAATCTGCTCGGTCAAACTTGTTCCCAATGAAAATAACATAAATAACAGTTAAAGAGGTTAACCTACATGTATATACACAAATGGATTTCCTTCCTCTTCCCCTATCCTTCTCTTCCTCTCCTTCACCCTCTCTTTGTGTGTGTGTGTATTACGTGACTCTTTCAAAGGGATTGCATGCAAGCTTCATGTTTTGAATTTCAACTCCTCTTTCTCTCCGAGACAAGGAACACACCACTAAAAACACAAATCGTCACTTGGAGTCAAAACATGGCAAAAAGAGGGAGAGAGACAGAAAAAAGTTGGGCCTTTTGAACGTACTTAAAATTAAAAGAAAAGAAAAACAACCCTTCATCCTCACACACATGTTTTACATGGACTTTGAGACAACGTTTAGAATTTGCATAGACCATCCCAGCACACACACATGTGTGTGTGTATGAGTGCTGAATGTCTATTGAAGAATATAGTTTGTGTAACAATTTTTTCTATTTATTTTTTTCCATATTTTTCCCCTCCTCCTCTTTTCTTCTCCACTGTCAGTTTAAATTGTTTTTCTTGCCATTCTCTCTTCCCTCCTCCTTCCCTGTTTACACAGAAAAAAATCCTGTCAGCTCCTCCATCAACTCTTGGGAAGCTCAGCCCCTCCAGCTCAACTTTTATATCACCCAGAGAAAGAAAGAGAATAAAGATATATAAGATTTGACAAAAGGCGGGTAATGGTGACGGAGAAGCGTTGAGTTGAGTTGAAAAATTGAATATAGTGTGACGGTGATTATGCCCCTTCCCTCCTCCTCCTCCTCCTCCCCACACACACACACACTGTATTTGCTCCATTATCATCTTTCTGTTGCACACAATAAATGATACCATGGAACCATTTATTATTTTAGTGCACAGCAGGAAGTCAACTCCACCATGGACTCATCCTCCACCTTCCTCCAACTCCATACACTTTTTACTTATACGTACAGATATATCAGTACATGATTCACAGTATAAAAAATCTCAAAATCGATGTGGAATCATTTCTACATACACACACGCACTACCCTGTACGTATTTGTGTTCACATCACACACACACGTACGCACAATGTAAACAAATGTACAATTTGGCCTCACATTTACACATTAAACTTTCTTTGTGAGGAGAGGAGAGGGGAAAAAATGAGAGAGTGTTCACAGATGATGGAGCCACGTCTTGGATTACACTTTTTTTCCACTCATCATCATCATCGTGAAGGAGAAATGGGCCTGATGTGATGTGATATTGAGAAAAAATTGACGAAGAATCTCTCTTTCTTATAATATATACTCGGATATATATGGACCGGAGACAGCCATTTGTTTTTGGCGAACAGCAGAGAGAGTGGAGGGAAAATGTGTGTACAAGAAGGAGGAGAAAGACAAGCATCGCAATACACACACACATCATTCAACACCATACCACCTCTCCTTATGCCCTGTGTTTGTGTGTGTGTGTGTGTGGAGAAAAAAATGTGTAAGAGAAAGAGTTGGTTATTTACATACAACTTTGTTATGCCAAGTAAAAATTGAATAAACATATCTCCCGTGTTTTTTACGAGCCCGATGAAACTTTTTTTTACTCTCTCTCTCTATACTCCATCTCTTTTTTGCCATGACAAAATCCGTGTGTGTGGTGTGCAGAATGTGTGTGTGTATGTGTTTGCCGTCTCAAATCTCCCATTTCCTTCATTTCAAGTCATTCTGATAATCTTCCCGAGGAGTTGTATAAACAAGTTGAGTCCTGCCAAATCAAAAGCACTCCACTTTACACAACTATATACTTTATACAACTACGTATTGTAGAGTAGAGCGTGTGTGTAGTACGTGTGTGTGCAAAGTTCCATGTCTCTCTTTTCAGAACTGTCTCTTTATAGAGTCATTTAGAAGGAAATTCAAAAATTTTCGACTAATAAACTCGTGTGTATGTATTACAGTAATTTCTGATGTTCGATTGGGTTTCTTCATATTTCTTCTTCCCTGACTTCTCCATCAAAATAAAAGATGAGTCATTAGATGAGGAATTTTTTGTATTCCTTCAATTTTTCACAGACACAACACTTTACTCAATGGAGCTAAAATTTAGATGCCTTGTTGTCTCTGTCCTTTTCCTTTCTTTATCTATTCCTCCGAGTGTCGTCAGTAAGATGTAAACAAGAGAAAGAAAAAAAATGGTGAAGGATCACAATAAATATTTGAACTTGATGTTGTTGCACACACACACACATGGGAAGATGAGGGGAGAGATTGTTCTCCATTGCGAGAGTCAAAATCATCATAACATGAATAAGAAAATGATTTATATTACATAATTTTCAAAGAAAATATGTGTTCCTCAACTTAGGCTTCCTTCTCTTTCCAGGGCTCCACAATTCTCCTCCTCTGCTATTTATGCCTTATGAACTTTTGTGCCGGTCTGTGTTCCGAACGCACAGAGCAACTCAGCCGATGGTGTGTTGGAGGAGAACAGCCTCGAGATACACATTAGGAGGAGAAGGCTGTTATGAGAGGGTTGTTGCAAATCCGAATTTTGTACAGTCAAAAAGGAGGAAGGGGGAAGAGAGTGCTTTATGCTGTGGAAGTTGAGAGGAAACACACACACACAGAGTTAGAAGAGAGAGAGAGAGAGACGGTAACAAAAAAGATGGATAAGGATGGACAAGAAAAGGAATTCTTGCAGTGGAAACTGGAAACCCAAAAAACCGTGATCAACTAACTTGAGCACCCGGAGCAATCCAACAGTCCACAGAGAGAGAGAGAGGAAGAGTGAAAAGGGAAAAAATCTGAACATCTTTTTTTGTTTTTGGCAATGTTCTTCATATTCTTTCCTCTTCATTCTTCTGATGTGTTACATGTTACATCAAAAACCCTTCACAGAAAAGAGAGTCTCTTCAACTTCTCATCGAATCAGATGTAAAAAAATATGTAATCTTTGTGTACATTATCTTTTTGTTCTGGGAATATTATCAACTCATTTTCACATACAATTAAATTTTAGTTGAGATGCAAGAGGTTACGGGAGGATGTGAAATCATGGTGTGTGTGTACATTTGTACATAATGTTTGTATTAAATAAAACAAGGAAAAAATGTCGTCATAATTAAGGCAAAATAATTGGAATGTATTGTGCTTGTGTGTCGGACTGTGTATTTCTTCCAACACTCTAATTTTGTGAACAACATAATCATACATGCACTCCATATTTTGCTCTGATACTTGTACTTACAGCAGAGGACTGTATTTAAAAAAGGCGACACACACACACGAGCACTGTATTAGTTCAACTTGCGTACTATCATTAGCATTCAGTTTATAGGACTGTATCCATAAGATACTTTGTGTGTGTGTGTGTGTGTGTGTGTACGTAATGTGTTTTGATTGCATGCATGCAAATTAGACTCATATTCCTTACATATCTACACAGAACTCGGAGAGAAGCGTACACACACACAAAGTATGAAAATTAATATTCTGCAGAAGCAACAGCAGCAGTCGCCTTTCTATCCCGTTTCAAAAAAATGTTATTAAATTTTCAAACTGAATCAAAGTTTAATGATCAATTCATCTTTTTTTTTATCCATTTACATAATTGAGGGAGAGGTAAAAGTTGCGGTTTTCATGGTAAAATCTTTCTAAAAAATATTAGGCTATAAGTGGAGGGTACAATTTTATATTAAAATTATATAAAAAGGAAGAAGAGGGAGGAAGATGGGAAGAATTTCCTTTGAGGGAAAAGGTCAATGAAAATTTTATGATTGAAGATATGTAGACGTTCTTTTTCTGCACAAAAAACTCTTGAATTTTTCTTGTGGTGTACACACGTGTGTCTAGCTTTTTTGTGAGACTCTCTTGTTTGTAATCTTATTTGGTTACTAAATATTCAGAAGGTATTTTGTATTTGTGTGCTTTGAAAAATAAGATATATTGATTATAAACGTAATCACACGACACGCCTCCATGAAATGATACTATAATGACGTTGACACAAACACACACACACACACGAATTTTCCCTAGCCCATTATACTCCCTGGTCGACTCGTGTTACGACGATGGTACGGGAGGATATTAGGGATGACGGGAGGCTGACGCTTTATTTTCAGAAAATTAAAGAAGAAATCGTGACCAGAAAGAGCGAAGAGTTTTGTCAAAAATATGTATAGCCCTTTCCCTTTTCCCCTCACCCCCCACTTTCACTCACTACTTCGTATTATAATGTGGATGACTAGGGTGGATGTGTGTGTGTGTGTGTGATAATATTAATAATAATGTAATAATATTCTCTTATTCTATTTGTGCCCAATTTAATTAGATTTTTTCTACAATGTACGTACAATCCACATTTACATGCGGGTGTACATAATGAATTAAGATAGACCCAAGATGACACACAGAAACCACATGACACCGCAAACCTCAATTTATTTGTGACAGGATCAGTTCAAAGTGACTCGTCGTGACTACAGGGCGGAACATAAAAAGAACGTCAACCATGACTCTTTGTTTATTTATGTAGTGGCAAATCTTGTTTTGTTTATTTTTTTTAAAAAAAAACTTAATTTACTATCACATTTGATTCCTTCATATATGTTTCTTGGTTCAAGCTATTTTTCTTACAAAAAAAACGACGCTTTACTTTGCGCAAAAAAGACCGACAGTCTAATTCTCATGATTTCAAATGATTTCTTAATTTCAAAATGAAACTCTAAAGCAAGATTTATTTAGAAATAAAAGTTTGAGATGTAAAGCACAACTTACTTATATGATCCTTGCTTAAAGGCATTGGGTAAGACATGACTGTTGTAATTTATTGTTGCTAAATTTGGCGTTTTCCACAAAAGAAAATTTCACTGAAAATCCAAGGAAAATTGTTGAAGAGTGGAACTGGGGAGGATTCACATGGAAGTGTGATGATTCTGATTAGACATGGGAGGAGGATGGATTGACACAAAACGAAGTTTGCACTTTGAATAATAATTACAAGTCCAATGTTTTGGATGGATGAGGAGGAGGAGATTCTGTCTGTCTGTCATCATCTTTGACATGTTTTTAAGAAGGAAGGATAACGAAGCACGAGATGATGAGGATGATAGTTTCATTATTTAGGAGACAACATGGTAACTTTTAAATTTATGCGATTTGTATCTGTGTGTTTGTGTGTGTAGAGATGATGAGCGTCGATAGAGACAAAGATAGAGAGGGTCACATGTTGAACAGCTGAATGTGAGCACGATCGCACAGTTACGGACTGGAGGGAGACCGGGTTCAGACTGTTTGGATGAAGGAGTAGAGTTTCAACTAAAATAGCAGACCAGAATCCGAATCGGAGTTTCCTACTTCGTACACAGTTTGAATGGGTCTGTGCGCACTTGACAAACACACACACAAAAACGTTTTCTACATCCACACACTGTGTACATATTACATAATACACACGGCAAGTTGAGACTGCTTCTCCTGTGTGTGTGTGTGTACAGAGTTCATCAGAACACACAACACAGGCCCAAGTCCAAATTGAACGGCAAAACATTAAAGGGGACAGGACACTGCGAATGTGAAATGAACCGGGGGAAATTGGTCTTTACACATTTTTATTTTAGTTTTTCTTCTTGAAATATTCCCAATAGAAAGGAAAGAAAAAAAATGATCGCATTAAATTTCATCTGTAGGTCCAGTTTCATCAATTCTGTCTGTCTGTGTAAATAAAATGAACCCTGATCATGTTTTACAAACAAAAAGTTGAGTGTCTCATTTCTATGTTTACTGTGTCTCATTGACTGTCTCCTTGATGGGGAATTCTTGGAGGAGAAATAGTCAAAGGTCAATTTTTTTATTTCTTCTCTTGGATCGACAGTAAAGTAGTGAGCGGAATGACCTTTACATTTTCCCTCCTCTTCTCTCCTGTTCTGTTGTGAAACTATACAATGATTAAAGTTCTCTTTCATTATTTATTTATATCTCCCCTTCCACTCTGATGACTTTATTGTAAATTGTAATATCTCATCTTGTTGCACAATCTGTAATTTAAACTCTATTCAAGTCATGACAAGCGAACAAGTTGTAGGTTGTTGTTTTGAAATTTACGATGAAAATTATCCTCACCAAAAGTCTCCCCCTCTCTCCTCTCCCTCCCTATCGATACTTACAACAAAGACTAATAAAGTTGTCACTGGCAGATAATACACAACGTCATCTTCTTGGAGGATCATATTGTGTGTGTGTGTGTGTGTGTTTATGTGGTTTTTCGGCTTCATATTTGTGAGACGACTGGGAATGAAATAGAATAGCTTTGTGAGATTATAGAGAAATGAGGATAAATGCAAGTTTCGTATCTTTCTCCTTTTCATGTCCCAATCCTGGTCTCTGTAGTGTCTCTCTTTGTCTGTCTTTTTGTGAGAAATTCCAATGACTCCATAGCATGGAGACATTAAATAATTGATGATTTATTTTCCTCATCTCACAGTCATCGCCAATGATGTAACTGTCGTCCAAATTAATTTAACTGTCTTCACATCACGACAAACGGAAATCCACATCGTTTGAGCTTTCAACGACCTCCCATCAGGTCACCCAGTAAATTTTAATTAGTTTCCAAAATTGAGAGTGACTTGTAAACAACGTCTGTCGCTAAAATAGATTTAAAATCAACATACAGTACATGTACGAGCACTTTAATGAGAGGATTTAGAATGAAAACTTGTGTCAATCACTGTTTTTTCCCCCACATCATTTTTCCACTCAACAAAATCTTGTCAATTTTTATGAACCCTGTGAAAATCTTGACTCGACATTTTCCCTGTAATTACTTACACAGGATTGGCAAATATTGAAGCTCATTCCGGGGGGAATGTTGTGACATGGGACACATCAGTATTCCCTTCCAAAGACGTAAACCGGTCACATTGTGAAATAACACAAAGAATGCATGCGACTGTAGTTAAGTAAAAAATGTGTAAGTAAAAAACTCATGACTCAGTCTGTGTGACCAAAGATGAAGGACGTCAGACAGAAAGAGGAGGAAAATAGTAAAAGAGAATTATTTCAGATTGTCCACACACACACAGATTTTTCTTAGATAATACCTTTTTTTATGAACACACATCATCTCTTTCTCTCTCTACTTATGTGTTAAGGAAATGTGTGTTACCCAGAATCAAAAGAACGAGGAAAAAACTTTTCGTCTTTTTTCCATCTCCGACTTTGTTAAAGATGTCATGTTCCGTCCCTGCGAAACCGGATTAAAGTGAGAAAAGAGTATAAAAATGCATCGTCGTCTCACCTCAGATTTTTTTACTACCCCTTCCTTTTTTCTTTTTCATCTCCGAAAATTTTAAACTTAAGGGTCGTTTCATCCCTTCCCTTTCTTTCAAGTTTATGATCCCAAGCCTAGTCTTGTCCATGGCTGTCAATATGTCTGTTTTATGAGTGGACCAACAGCTCAATATGACTCAACTCAAAATCTTATTATGTCATCACCCTCTCTTACACAAAGGAATTAAAAAAAAGAATTTTCAACTTGGTGGACTGTGTCGTAGACGTCAGCTGTTTTCAACTCTTCTTCCCTTTACGTGTTAAAGTAACAATATGGGTGGAGAAATCCAGAGTTGAGTCTTTTTAGAAGAATTATATAATCCAAGAAAGATGGGCTGTAGTTAGTTTCACCATAGTTGGGGCTCATATTTGGATTGTGAAAAGTCATGATGACTCTTTTATTGATTTAATGATTACAGAAGACGGAGGAGGACATGTCGAGAACAGACGAAAGTATGAAGAATCATCACATCAATTTTTTTTCATCCTACTAATGGAATCTCCTACGAGTGACTAGTGAGTTACGTGTAATGTCGGTGTGTGTGCAATAGAGGAGAATGTGAGAAAAAGTGACACACACTTTTTTTCCGTGGTGTTTACACTTTCCATGTACAAATAAGAGTTCAAAACTTTATGTACGAACTCTTCCTCCAGGGATTGCCTAAAGAAGTAGGGTTTGTAAATTTATAACTCGTTATTATAATTACATGGAGGGAAATGAAGTAATAGATACCTCCTGCTAATTTGTCCAGAGTTAAGGGTAATGGGATCATCAAATCAGATACCCAGGGATTCCAAATCCAAGCACTCCCTTTCCTTGTTGTTGTTACTGTGTGTGTGACAGGGACAAGGCTCTATTCGAAAGGATTAGAGGGGTATGGAGGTGCTGTAAAACTAAAGTACCCTCAATATTTTACTGTGGTGGTGGTTAGAGACCTAATTATTATTTTGTGGCCATTCTATCCTTGATTATCGTAGGTTTTGTAGTATCATATTAGCGTGTAAATTTGACCTGCCATCATTATCCACCTTCATGTGTCCTCTCGAATATTTTAATTGTGTCCATTAGGATTTTGTACAGTCCTTCTCGGATCTTAAAAATTAAAGTTATTTTGAAAAAAATGGAAACAGAAAAACAAAACTGAAGGATCTGGGAACCAGAGTACATAATTAAAGAATCCCTTTCCCTCCCCCAATCAAGTGTACTAATCAAAGAATACCCATCATGATTTGAAATTATTGACAAATTTTTTGAAAAAATCAAACATGTGCATGACTTGGTGAGCAAGGCTATAATCTCCTCACCTTGTAAAGGCATTAATTATGTAACAATGTTTGTATCGTAAAAAAAGTCCACGCAGTACTTAATTTCATTGATAAATCCAAATCCAGTTATAAATATAAAGAATATTGTGAGGAAAATCTCCTTTCTCAATACAAAAAATGGTGATGGGGAACAAAGATGAGCTTCTCTGTGTGTGTGTGTGTCTATTCAAATCAATTATTTCTGGTATTATTACATTTTAAGAGTTCAGTCCACTCGTGAAGACATGCACCAAGTTGGAAGATTAGATAATCGAGTCAGAAGGAGATGACGTAATCGGGAAGAGGAATCGTGAAGTCCTATAATTTCCACGTCTTAGTCGTGCCCACTGTGTAATAAAATGTGTGTGTGTAGTTATGTGTGTGTGCAGGTATTATACTATCTCTTATATATACGAAAAAAGAGGAGGAGAATGTTGTGCCAAGAAATTCAGAAATGTGAATCATTGTTTCTTAGAAAGTAGATAATGAGAGTTGGGGTTGTTATTTTTAAATTTCGATTAAATAAAAAATATTGCTCGTTTGATTTTTAACTCACTTCTTTTTACATCATATTTATGAGTTTGGGTGGGTAAGGGATAGAAAGTGTGACAGACAGTCGTCCCTACTACCTACGTCCTACACCATATAGTATATTATATAAATGTGTGTGCGTGTGTGTGTATGGATGGAGACAGACTTTTTTCTTGTATTTACAAGGAATTATCTTTGTTAATAATTTTAACGGTATAATTTTTGTCATGTCTCGTGCATTACACACATTTGTATGTGAGGAGGAGGAGGAGGACGAGAGGGGATGAGGACGGTAGGGCGCTGGGTGAGAAAAATGAGCAATTATGACAAATACAGTATGCACTTTTCACACATCAAAACACATAACGATGCATACATCCTTTATGTAGAGGGAGAAGAAGTGGAGGAGGAAAGAGACAGGAGGAAAAAAATTTGACAAAAAAAGGAGCAACAACAAAGAGTAAAGCACTGAAGCAACCACACACACAGTAAATAAAGACATAATACATAATAATAATCCTCAATGCATGCCTTGGCGTGTGTGTGTGTGTGTGTGTGTGTGTAAAAGTGCATTCATCAAAAGAGAAAGATGAATATGTTGTTGTTGTGCAGGAGGGAAAAAAGAGCGAGGAACATCAGCATCTCTTGTCACACTCTATCTGTATGGTCTGTATCGTAGTTCCTTGGTTGTTAGTGAAGCTAAGAGCCATATAAAGGGCGTAATTTAATAATAATAAAGATCGTTGAATTTTTCTGTGAAATTTGTCTAACTCAGATCTATTTTCCATGTCCAACAGAGAGAGAGAGAGAGAGACAAACTTGTGGTGTAATGTAATGTGCTTGTATTTGTGGAATAAATTTTGTGTGGTTGTAATTGAGATGATTAACTTGAACTGATGAAGAATTCCATTGTATTAGGTACACACTTATTTGAAAGAAAAGAGTTGTAAGCCCCTTACAGAAGGGACCCCTCATGAATTCACGAATGGAATCAAAGAGCATCGTCTCATGTGATATTTCGCAAGTTCGCAAGGGAGGATTAAACTGGGAATTCACGAGTATTTGTCAAGTCAAATTGAGGGAAGGAGGAGGAGGGTTGAAGGTTAATGATATTATTATTATTCAATAAAAATTATTGTGAATTGCTCCAAATACTTTTTGGGATTGTTTCATGACATTTTTCCCAACGCACACACAACGTGTGTAATGTGTGTGGAGAGTGAGGCAAAGAGTGTGATTAAAATAATCTAAAAACTTGAAACAGCACGACTGTCAAAATAAATTGAGGATGTGGAGAGTGAAAGTAGGAAACAAAATTGAAAAAATTTAACGAGGTACCCTCATCAAATGTTATGCACAGTCCTCCTCCTCCTCCACAACGTCAACTTCTTCTTGACTGTACAGATATATCTACAGATACAAATGAAGAAGGTATTTGTTTGGGGGTACCTTGATAAAGACGATTTTAAATGTACCATTCCGATGGGGATGTGCATACCTGTATTACCTTATTTTACCTGTATTATGTATTTTCTCGTAAATTAATTTAAGAGTATACTTTGGATTAAGCGTCCATGCAAGGTGGTCAGATTTTTAACACACACACACACACGTTGTGTGTGTATATAAAGAGCCTGTCATTCAAAGTTAAGTCTCAGTCCCAGACTCAGTCTCGAACTCATCAGAGACTTGAAATTTTTTGACAGGAGAGAATAATTTTTTTGAGTGAAAAGAAATGGTGAGTCACTCCTTCAACCAGAAGCGTTAAAGTTTTCAGTTTTGTGCCTGTAACAATATCTTTTTATCTTGCAGATCAGTAAACTCAGCGTTTCGCTGTTACTAGTGGGTGTTTTGATTCTTGTCCAGGCTGAACCCGGATTTCAAGGGGGAGGGAAAGGATGTGGATCGGGATTT
>WJFB01002945.1:0-15661 GCA_009870185.1 Pygmarrhopalites habei
ATACATAGTGAAATGTGTCTCCTACTTTTTTAAAACTCACTCTGTCAGCCCTGGCAGCAGTTGGCCTCCACAAATCCGAGTCATTCAAAACAATTTCCTCAGGTTCAATGAAATAACCCTGTTCCTTCAAATACTTTTCCAATTTTTCGTTCGAGTCTACATTTTTGAACGGATTTCTAAGATGACTAAAATTCCTGGCCTCTCCGTTACTACCACAACAAATTTCATCAACAAATGCGGAAGTCATTTCATTTACAGAGTGTATAAATGTTCTAATAAAAGAAAACGGAATTTTTCCGTTGGCCATTAAATTTGAGACCAATTTTCCTGCCATCAATTCTTCAGGATCGGTAGAATATTTTAGTTGGTTCATCAAAAGTAAACTATTCTCAGGTAACTTGTTGGTATTACCTTTTGTTGGACCTAGACACAATGAAATGTGATTTTTGTGTGTGGTAGGGTCGTTGAAAATTCTCCCACATTCCATACAAATTAAATTTGTCATTTGAGACACGTCATGTGAATTAACTAAATGATCCCATTATTCTTCGTAGTCTGTAGAATTAAAATTACATCTTAAACATTTTATACTCTTACCTATTCGTACCAAAGGTTGTGTAATACTCGGAGTAAATTGATGAGCAAATTGAGATGTTAAAAGTTGAATGACCGAAAATTATCGCGATTTTAACACTTAAACTCGTTTTACTACCGGTGTTATGTGGGATTGTGACTTTTAACAACTAAATTTAATTTTTAATTAGTAAGTTCAATTTTTTGAAAGTGGAAAATATCAACAAAATCAAGTTGACAAAAATTCTAGTCTTTTTGCATTCTGAGGTGTTCGTACGGTCCGCACAGTCCGTAGTTTATCGGAGCCCGAATGGGACTTTTGTTTTTCGTTGCTTTTTGGTCTATGCTATCGCATTGTGTTAATGTATCTAGTACGGTCCGCACAGTCCGTAGTTTATCGGAGCCCGAATGGGACGTTTGTTTTTCGTTGCTTTTTGGTCTATGCTATCGCATTGTGTTAATGTATCTCAAAAGTTAAGTGTATCGTATTTTGCGCAAGTTCCCTATTATCTGAAGGACAGCAATAAATGCTTGGTTATCTAAACGCTCTGAATAAACATCCCTCATTCGTTTTGTCCTCCAAAAACGTTTGCATAAAATTCTACGCAGAGAATTTCTCATCATATTTCAAAATGTTCAAATTGTGTTTGAGCGGAGGATGACAAAATGACAAAAGCTGAGTAGATTAAAATCCTTAGAGATAAAACGGATAAAAGAATGGTTACCTGCAGATGAATAACTGTAGACAAGAATGAGGGACACCAGGGAAATGAGAATTAAGTAGTTAGTACTCATTGTTATTTACGAACTTCTCGTTGAAAATGGAAAACTGAAAGGCAGGTTCGTAAATGTACAAAGAATAATAATTACAAAATCTGTAAAAGTGAAACGTCCAAGGATATGGAATTGTGGATTTATAAATGCGTGAACACCTTTGATCTATTTCTAAACCTTCGTAAACCGAGAATCCGAACAGTGGGAATTTTAGTACAGAATTAATTTTTGAAATTCAGACCGTTTTCAATTTATGCTAGCAATTTATTGCAAGGAATTTCCTCAATCCCCAGACGCGGAAGAAAGAGATATTGTCAAACTACAAATTATTGCAATAGGAAATATATGGAGTTTTAAAAACGGTTTTGTAATTCAGCAACATTTTCATCATTTCAGATTGACAAGTAGGGATTTCATAGTCATAATCAAAAGACTTCCGTGGTTTAAGCAAAATTCATTACGTTTTTACGATTTTAATCCAACGGTCACGTACATACAGCCCAACCAGAGTCAAACGAGCGTTGGCATCTCTCCTGATGCCCTTGCTTTCGGCGCGCAAGTCATACTCGGGGTACAGCCGGGGTGCGATTTTAGTGAAAAGGTCCATTATTTTTTGAAACGAGTTATTATTATTAGTCATAACAATCTCTGTGGCCATCATCATGGCAGAAAAACGAGCTCACTTTAGTGAACGTGAGCAAACTCATATTACAAAAGTGACAAAGTTCATTAAAAAGTTAAAAGATTTAGTGGATTCACCAATTCTTGGGGAATTCTTTTCTTGGGGAAGTGGATGGACTCTCAACAAAAATCGCAAAAATTAAGGCAGAGTTGTTTAACGTGTCAAAAGTTGTTTCTTCTTTATTTGATACTTCAGAGGCTACGATTAGGAGGATAAATTCACGAATTGAAACTACAAATGAACATGTGGTTGCTCCACGTCCTCGTGAACCTAAAACAAAATATCGTTGTGATGAACAAGTAATTCGACATATCCGAAAAGTGACTTTACAATTTTATGCTAACAAGCAGTACCCCAATATGAATCAAATGTGGAAAAATTGTTGTCAACACGTTATTGAAATCGAGGACGAAATGTGGGAGAGAGATCATATGATACAAGAACACATTCTGAATAGTGTAACACTAGATTCCGATTGGGATAGTGAATCGGATGATTGAATTTTGTTTTCCTACTTTGTAAAATTTGTAATGATTACTAAATTTCTTTGTATTGACTGGAAACTGCGTGTGAAAATGTGTTGTAAATAATAGTAATTAAATAATGGACCTTTTCACTAAAATCGCAACCCCGGCTGTACCCCGAGTATGACTTGTGCGCCGAAAGCAAGGGCATCAGGAGAGATGCCAACGCTCGTTTGACTCTGGTTGGGTTGTAGCGTCATTGCGAGGCCGTGAGTAAAATGGAAAAAAAACCCTTATCCGTTCTTATCTGAAAAACAAAACATGACAAATTAGAACGGTTACAAACATGATTCGTCCTAACAGTACATAGTAAACCACAATTAGTGTATTGATTTTTAATTCTTTCGTACTTTGATCTATAAATAGTTGAATAAACGGTGTAAAACCTCATTTAAAAACCTGGATAAAAACAACAAATAGCTCTCCTTGCCGGTGTGCACCATTCAAACGTGTCCCCTTTGAAAAACTTTTGACTCCAAAATATTTTACAAATTTAATATTTAATTGCGATTGTAATTGTAGGATATAATCAAGTTTGTTCCATTCCCATTGACCCGAGTCCATTTCCCTGTAGAGTGGAACAACAAATTGTCCGGCTAGAGAGAGGACGCACGTGGAAAATAGTCAATTACGCTTCAACATTGTGTGTGTGTGAGTATGACAATAAAAGCTGTACCCTCAGTCAACAATAACAAGTCAGTCTAATAATGAATCATAATGACAAGAAACTCATTGTCAATAAAAGGTGAGTATTTTCACAGTAAAATGGGAACTAAATTGACATTTTCCAATTGTTAATTACGTTGACGTACTTATTTTCCTATGTTTACTTATGTACATAAAGTAAACACAAATTTTAATTACGATGTAAGTACTAGTATGAGTCATCGTATGAGAATTTAATACGTACTTTGATTTGTATTTATTAAATTAATAATATTAATGTATGAACAGAGGATGGAAAAGGACAGAGACGACTGTACGTGACCAATTTGACCTTCATACAGACTCGGATGACCCCAAAGATGACCATGAACTTGAAGACTACCCTCTTGTGAGCTATCAAGATTTTGAAATGATCGAGTTGGAAGATGAGGATGATGATTTAAAAAATCTTTCCAATTATGATGAAGACTACTACGATGATGACGAAGAAAATAAGGGGAATGGAGATGAAAACAAGAGTATTTTTAATAATAATGAAATTACATTTGTCCTATCTAGTCTACCCAATACACCATCAAAGGACAGTCCTACAATTAATTTTAATTCCAATACTTCTCCACCAACAAAAGTTAATCTATTTAATTCAAATCCACCTACTCCTTCAAAATCTGTGACGGAAGAAAATACTACTTGTCCTCCTCCTCCTCCTTCTTTGACTAAAGACAGTAATAGTAATAGTACAGTAAATGAAACTCGAGATGAAATTGAAATCCTCTACAAAAATTTTATGGATCTGGATCAAGATTTTGAACCAAATTTCCTTGAACCGGAAAAATCTACAAATAGTCTCTTACTTCAACTTTTACAAGACACACCGCAACAGCAACAAGAAAAACAATCGGATTCAGCAACAATGACAGAAAATAATATAAATACTACTGAAGATGAGACTCAGACCAAGGAAGAGGAGGAAGAGGCGAGTAATCTTGTTTACTATTATGATGTACCTGAGATTGACGTGAGCCAGGACTACTGTGAAGAAGTTGAAGTTTTTGATACTAATCAGACTACAACAACAGAAGGAGGAGGAAAAAAAGATTGTCCTTTTGACCCAATCACTATTATAATAGAAGAAGATGAAGGGAAAAATTTTGATTCAATCCCACAAGAAAAAACTTTATCCCTTCACCATGATGATGATTTGACAAAAAAGAATAATCTTCTCCTTCTCAAGTCTATCAAAAGTGAAGCAAGACAAAAATACCTAAAGTCAACTGTCCACTACAGGTCAACAACATCAACTCAGCAACAACAACAACAAAGGGATCCTTTAGCAATTAATGAAGACTACCTCAATTGTCCTCCTCAACTCTCTCCTATGGTCTCTCCCACTTTACACGCAACAATGCCCGTACTACACGAAGAAAATTTAGTAACAAATAATGACTGTAAATTCAGAGATGTAAAACATAATACTAGAAATGTCAAAGGAAATTCCATTTCTGCTCCTCCACTACTCAAAACTTGTCAAACGTCACAATACCAGAAAAATTTTATCCGGTACAGTAATAATAGTAAAAGTAAGAAAAAAGGAGGATCAATTATTACCAAGAATATTTTTCCAGTTAAAATTAAAAAAGAAAAATCTCACAATCATCATCATCATCTCAATGGATTTTCTTCCTCTTCCTTATCCTCTTCCATCTCCTCCAAAAGACCAGGAAGATCCAGGAGATGTCCAGTCACTTGGACACCACTCACTGGAAGTTATTCAAAAACCCTTTCTACTGGAAAACTTTCAGATTTGTCAGATGAACTTACCAATTTGAATAGCAAAAATTTTACTAAATCTAAATTGTCCAAAGTTCTTGAGAAAATTATACAAAAGAAAAAGTTTGGAAGATATATACCCATTTTCCCTGCTCCTCCTGTGATTGCCCTTGACTGGTCCAAATTTATGAACAATTCGTCTTCTGGATCAAACTCTTCTCCGTCATCATCCTCAGCATCAATGATGGACACTAGTGGGACACCAACAACAATGATAGTGAAGAAAAGTGTCAAGACTAAAAAGAGAGCAAGACCAAAATATAAAGTAATGAGACCATTTACAAAAATGCTATATTTAAAATTGATTTTACTACTCTCCGTGTGTACGTATTACATGTGTAATTATGATTTTGTATTTTTAACAGGAGGAAGAATACGAGGATGAAGAAGAAGTAGAGTCAGAAGAGACATTGAATTTCTCGAGGAGTGGTCGAAGACGTATAAAATCCGTTAAACTGAAAGATCTGTGAAATTAGTTAAATTGCTTGCATGTAGTGTGTGTGTGTGTGATTTTTAGATTCTAAGCAACGCAGGAGGAAGAATTTTAGAGACTTTTCACAAAAAAATAATTGAACAGATTGAAAAAACGAAGGTGATGATCATAAGACTTTTATTTTACAAAATAATAATGGTCAAAATTGTGGGGAGGGGATATTACTGTAAAAATAGCTACTTATTATTACCCTAGAATTTATTTAGAGCTTTGAGTATTATTATTACTAAGAAAAATTGTGTATTAATGAAGACTTCATTAAGGAAGTCACGAGTTTATTATTGAACCTTTTTGTTACTGATATTACGATATTATTGCTGATTTTAACCAGTTGACTTTTCTTAGTGATAGTAGTTAATTATTTATTATAGTGAATTCCTTAAAAATAGATTTATAATATTCATGTCCAACATCAGGAAAATGTGGACATACAAATTGTGGGTATCTAAAAAAATTATTTAAATGTGAAAATTACGATAATTCGTAATACATTGTAACTTTTAAAAACAAAATGCAAAGTGATACTGAATATACTGCAGGAAAAATAGTTAAACAGGAATGTAAAATACAAAATTATTACCAATACTTTAAGTAACAAAAAAATACTATGCATAGTTATGAAAAAAAACAAAAGTGATATGTAAATTTCGTTGAATATGACTTGAAATGTCATGAAAAATATTTACTGCGTAATATGTATATGTAGTAAATATGTAGGCACTACTTTCATTGATACTTTATATATTATGAAAGTGCTTTAGCTGGAATGAAAGCTGATTATAGAATAATTAGCTCTTTTCATTTTTAAAAAAAGTTATTGCATCTACATTAAATGTAAGCAACACCAATTTTGTAAAACCATTTTTTCTAGATTTGTATTCACAACAAAGTTTTGCCTCAAACTGATTTTTGTCCCTGATTGATTATTTATGATGTTTTATATACTTATGCAACTAAACTACTGTAAAATTTACAACAAAAAAAGCTTAACTGCGTGTAACTATTATTTCTAGAATATAAAAACATGAACACACACAACGATACACTTTTCCATGATGGTCAATTAAAGTATTTCAAAATTGAGAGAAGACACTTGACATTGGCAATTTGTTTGTAATACGTTTTTCTATCCATCAGGTACTAAAATTAGTATACTCAACACTAGTTTACAAAAATATTGAATCAAGGCTGTACATTCTTGTAAACACACACAAGAATATAGTGGCAGTGAAACGAGAGAGCATGTTGACCTTCGACTCAATTGGTCAAATTTAAAAGGATGACACTAACACAGTGTCAGTGACACTGCACTTAAATTCTTTTTCGAAAAAGAAATCGTGAGATTCAAATTAGTTTGATGACAACTGACCAATCGATTTTAAAATAGTAGTGATCAAACACATTTTTAAAATCCAAAATCCATCCATTCTCAAGAACGATCCCGAATTGCACTCATTCACTTTTTTAAAAAATCGTTGTAGCCAGTGTGCAGAAAAATCACTCCATTTTTTTGAAAAAACAATTCGGAACTTTGTATTTTATTTTCAATTTGGAATCCCTTGCACTATTTACCAGCAAATCAAGCCAACATTTCCTAATTTCATTTATCATCATCAAATTGTACTGAAAAAAATTTGAAAATATTCTCAGAAAAGATGTTGACCTTTCTCCTCTCCATCCTCTTCATCCAACTGTTGATGTGTGACCTCGGGTCATCCCAAACATCCAACGTGACAGCCTGTTACGAACTTCAAAAGCAAGGTAAAAATGAAACGACAACTCCCCGAGTATCTCCATTTGGTTCAACAGGTCGGCCAGTTGACCTCAGCTGTGATTTCATCACGGATGGTGGTGGATGGACAGTAATCCAGAAAAGGGATCCAGGAGGTAGGAAAACTGAATTTTATCAAAATTGGGCAGCCTACGAACAAGGTTTTGGGAATGTGACGACTGGTTCAAATTTTTGGCTTGGCCTGTCAATCATCCATGCTCTAACGGAATTTGGCCCAATGGAACTTCTCATCAATTTGACAGACTGGACGGGTGATTCAAGTTATGCAATGTATCGGGAATTCTCCGTGGGAAATTCATCCGACTTTTACCGACTCCAAATTGATGGTTACAATGGGAATGCCACGGACAGCCTGACTCAACATAATGGTCAACAATTTTCAACTTTCGATATGGATCATGATAATGCACCAAGTAATTGTGCCCTGATTCGACATGGCGGCTGGTGGTATAATGCATGCTATTATTCCAATTTGAATGGTTACTACTATAACGAAGGGGAAAAAGTTGGGGATAGGGAAGATGGTGTGTCCTGGAATACATGGAAAGGACCCTTCGTGTCCATGAAGAGTACTGAAATGAAAGTTCGACCTAGGAAACCTTAATTAAAATCATTTTGTGTTAACCAAATTCTGTAATAATTGTTTTTATCTCAGTAAAAAATAAATACGATTGTTTTTTACCCTCGTCCCTTTTACAACACTAAATTTTGAAAGTAAAAGAAATGTTTACATCGCAGTCACAGGAGGATTGAATTCTTTGTCTCTTTTTTTAACCTGGAAAAATTCTGATGCCGAAAGATGTGATTTTTTTATCATTTTTTTGGGAGAGGGATTTTACGGTGTAGACTGTGTAGAGGTGAGCAAAATCCTTTAAAAACCATTAAATACACACGCAGTACGTATTTTAATGTGGATGAAAATTCTGCATTGAAGAGTGACGTGAGTTGTGTGTGTGTGATGCAACCCTCGCTTGAAAAAGGGCGATAAAAATTTGGTGAATTAAAATGGAGTAAATATCCCTAAAGTCCACATGCAGGAGAGAGAAGCACTGATTGTGTGTGTGGTCATGGTCATTGCAATTTTAAAAACTGGGGGAAACAGCCTTTATGGAAAAAGGAAGTACCAAATTGAAAAAATAATTAATTATACCAATTGCCAATTGGTAATAGTCTAATTGCATACTCAACATTATTTCCGTTAAACCTCTTTTTAAAATTTGCACTCTTTGTTGGATAAAAGAGGAACAGTCTTCAGCCTGGAACGTTAATTGCACAGGTCACAGGTAGAAAACAACTTGTGAAACTACAAATTTTTTATTCCTGTTTCTTTTTTCTGCTCCTTCTTAATTTCATCACCTTTAGAGCTTACTTGTAAGTATGATGAAGGATGACGGTAGAGAAAGAGAGTGAGAGAGAGGAAAGGGTATCAGGAAAAAAATTTCAAGTTTGAGTGCTAGCACAATTAAACTATATTTCGCAAAAATAAGGAAAAACTGCACATTTGTTCACACACTCACACAGACGCACATACCATGGGAAATTATGCCGACGTAGTGTGTTTAAAATCGAGTCTATATATATATATATGCATACGTCAGTACAAAATAGGATACTGTTAAAAATATGCTAGATTAATTGTGTTTTAAAAAAATCCATGGGGAATTTTCATAATTGGAAATAAAGAAAGACCTTGTCTTTTCCCTACATATGCCTTAATCCAGTAGCCAAAAGTGTTTTAGTATTTTGTGTGTGAACAACATACACTTCAAGAAATACACATAGTAAACACACACGCACACACATTCGTGGCGTCATTCGAGGGGAATTCATTTTGAGAGTCAGATTTTGACTTGAGAAGTACCCAATTATTTTGTGATCTTTTGACCGCAGGAGAGCTAATTAAAAATATAGTCAATTCAATAATGTTTTAGAAAATTGTGTTTGTGAATTTCTCCATGAAAACTGTGCTCTTCCATAATGTACTGATTAAAAATTAATTATTGAATGATTAATATACGAATTTAGGTTTTTTAAAAGTAATTGGAATAAATCGAATAAAGCAGAAAAATGGAAAGTGAATTATTGAATAGGATGAATGGGAGTGAAGTGGAAATGAGTGAGAAAAGTGGATTATTCGAATGGTTTCAGTCTAGTTATAAATCAGTGGCCAGGATGAAACCGGGTAAATTCAAATTTTGTCATCAGTTATTTTTTCTTCTTAATTTTTTGTGAAAGATTTTTATAAGAAATGTATTTTAAAATTTGGAACATTTTTATGACAAACCGTTAGATCCAAGGGTCCAAGACTGGTTCCTCATGTCCTCCATTTGGCCCACCCTATGCCTATCCCTTGGTTACATTTTCGTAGTCAAAGTATTAGGACCTTGGATGATGAAGAATCGACCACCCTTTGACCTCCGTGTCCCTCTCATCATCTACAATGGGTGTCAAGTGGTGTTCTCTGCATGGCTTCTGAATGCTGTAAATCCCTCCCTTGAATTAAAAACTTTTTAATAAAAGATGGAGATAATTTTTCCAAAAAGGTCTTTAATGATTTTTTTGGATTTATTTTTAGTCTGTTGAAATTGGTTGGTTCAAACTGTTCAATTTTCAATGTCTCCCAGTTGACTATTCCAATACGGAGTACGCCACAATGGTACAGTGATTTAGCGGAACGGTCATTTTAAAAAATGATTTTTTGATTTAATTAAAAGTGGTCTTTAGAGTAATTATATTTCAAATATTTCCAGGTGGCAGGGCTCTGTTGGTATTATTACATTTCCAAGTTTACAGAATTCATTGACACGGTAATAATTTATTGAGAATTTTCATTTAAAAAGAGAAAGAAATCAAAAATCTTTAAATTTTGGAATTTTGTATTTTTTTTGAATTTTTCCAGTTTTGTTTTGTTCTCCGTAAAAAATACACGCACATATCCATTCTCCATGTTTTCCATCATAGTCTCATGCCCGTTGGGTCTTGGTTGACAGTCAAGTATGTGGCAGGTAAATTCTCCATTTCTGTTTGATTGTCCACTTATAGAAAGGATTGACTTTTGACCTTCGATTTTTGTTCTTTTTCTAAATGAATGTATGAAAATATTTTAAATTTAGGAGGCCACACGACCTTTGGTGGAGTGATAAATGTTTTCGTCCACATTTTGATGTACTTTTACTACATGGTGGCAGCAATGGGTCCACGTTTTGAAAATTTTCTCTGGTGGAAAAAATACTTGACAACAATCCAACTCATTCAGTTTGCCCTGGTCCTTGTTCATACAAGTCAAATTTTATTTTTTGTGGAGTGTGATTTCCCAAAACCATTTGCATGGTTCCTCTTTGTGAATGCTTTCATTTTCTTTGGTCTCTTCTCCAACTTTTATATTCAAGCCTACTTGAAAAATAGACGAAGGGATGGAAGAAGTAAAAGTATGAATGTGACTAGGGCCATGTTGAAAAGTGATTACCAGCTAAGGAGTGAGGGCTCAGAAAAGTCCCAAAGGAATGGAAATGGGAAAGATGATTCTGTTAATGGGAAAAAACTCAAGTATGGATAAATTGTGATGTCGTTTTTACACACGATGACCTACAAGTCCTGTGTTAAATCCATTGGGAGTAATTACACGGTAATTCCAATAAATGTACTCATAAGGGTGCTGGACACACTTTTAACCTAATTACTAGTAATTATCATAAAGGCTGCTTATAATCAGAGCCTTTACGGTATGTGTGTTTGCTTTTTATTTTACTGGACGAATGAATAGGAAAAAAGAGAGAAATATAAACTGACAAATTGTGTAAAATTGAATGTGAAAATAAAAATAAATGAAAAAAATCGCTCAACAACTTCCATGTTTTCCTTCTCTTTTTATATGAAATATGTTTATTTTTTACTACACAATTGCACAATAATAATCAACACACACTCTTGCTTAATGGCTACACACTAAATAATCCGCATGAAAAAACATCACGATAGTTAACTTGCTAGAAAATTGTTTATAAATCCCGTTGCAAAAATGTAGTACGTATTTTGCTTCTCCTTTTAGTGCTGTAACTCTTTTGAAACGTTAATTAAATTATTGTAAGTCTTCTTTACTGCTTGACCATAAGACACACACTGGTAAGGGATCCCATACTTCTCTGCCAGATCTTTGACCCGATCCCGGATCCGGTGGAGTCGAAAGTGTGGGATGGAGGGGAACAAATGATGTTCAATCTGAATTGTGAACACACGCAAATACACAGAACAATCAAAACTAGTATAGCAAGAAAATAGAGAGAGGGAGATTTGAATGTGTGAGGGAAGGACTGGAGATTACCTGGTAGTTGAGATGACCCATCCACCAGTCACACCACCAACTTGGATTGACATCCATCGTGTGTACTAGTCCATACTCAACCCAATGCAAGGATTTTGAAGTGACGGGTAAATGTGTGTGGGAGAGAGTGAAAGTACCGAAGAGGTAAGTAGAGCTTGCCCACATACAAATTAGAAATGGCCAAAGTCCAAGGAAATAGTAAAGGAAAATGTAGTGGCTAGCCATAGCCAAGAGATCTCCGTACTTTCCTTTCATAATGGCGTATCTTGGATGAAGATAAAGTTTCCAATAGTAGGACACTAGCATTGTGTCCAATGTGCAGAACAACAAAGCCTGTTCAAATTTTCAAATAATTTTTTTAAAAAATGTATTTAAAATTACTTGAATATTACTTGTACTTTCCCGCAAAAAATAATTTATGGCCCACTGGCCCACCATTTAACAAGCAATCATGGCCGTACAGAAATTTTTCCCATAAAATGCACGGGATTTTTTTACTTGATATCGAATCCAGAAACGGTGACGCTGCGCCGACCTTTGACCTATGTCCGTATTGAATGCGACCAGTGGCATTGTCTCCAGGTCAACATCTCTCTGAACCCTTTGCGGCATAGCGTGATGTCTGATTAAATTTTTTTTAAAATCAATAAGAATTTTTAAAAATTAGCGCCACATTTGAGATCTCAATTATATGTATAATTTTGTAAAGTTTTCAAAGGATTTTTCTGACCTATTGTGATGACTAGACCACCAAGAACCTGACAGTCCATGCCCAAATCCTGTTGACAATAAACAAATCAAAATTTAGCACAAGGTCAGGGGTCAAAAAGGATTCATTTATGTATCTGTCAATTCAGTTCTTTAGCTAGTTCGGAAATTCAATTTAGAAAAATTTTGACTCGACTCATAGAAATCCTTGACTGACAGTGACGCGATGGTGTACTTACCATACAAAAATATTTCCATGAATCTGTCCACCTTGACATTCCCCGTGAGAGCACGATGACCCGAGTCGTGCATGAGGAACCCACATCGTCCATAAAATAAAGCTGTAGTCGTCAATCCGAGAATATTACACAGTAGTGACCCTTCGACATTTGTCAGAATTATCCCTATAGTTATGAGTACCACCAATTCCGTGATTCGATAAATAATGTGAAGTGGTGACGGTTTGAAAAGTCCCTCTCTCTCCAGCTGACGGTGTAGATTCACAAAATCTTCATTCAGTCCTCTGTACCTCTCCAGGGTTTGAGCGTCCAGTTTGTCTTTTAAAAATGGAATAAAGTTAATTCTACTGTGATTTTTGACTGTTCAACACAAAATAATCATCTTAAAATAATTTTTCCCGCTTTAAAATTTTTTAAAAATTATTGTTAAAACGTACAACTATAATTCGTTGGTCTCGAATCTTATTTTTGTGCTTTACTCTTTTTCATTTTTTAATATTTTGAACCGTAAAATATCATTTTCCTCCCACTGGGCTCTCACATTTTTTTATCGCCGCAAAGTTCTCCAAAAAAAACCCTTCGATATTTTTATGAAGAGTTTACCAAAGAAAAGTCTTATTTTTAATTTGTTTTTTTCCTCTCAAAAAATATGAAACTAAAACCAAAGATAAATTTCTCTTACTGTCAAAATTATTAGCTGGTCTCTTCTTGAATGATTTGAGGATCCCTCCTACTTTCCTACTACTTCTTGTATGGAACTGTTGGAAAGCTATTGTAGCATCCTCTCCGGATTCTGTATAAAAATCAATAATCCTGCCACCCGGATGAACTTTGGCCCAGTCTGTCACATCATAGTAGAAATTGTCAATCAAAATCTCTTTCCTTGGTCCTCCTTTCCTAGAATGAAGAGGTGAAGAGAGAAGGGGTTTCTTTGTTAGTGGAATATTTGGAGATTTTGTATTCGGCGCCATCCTATCCACACTATTTTACTACTAGTTTATTTGAGTTGACCCACACTAATTGTTGTCAACGATGTAATTCTATCCCGTCCTATAATTTTTCCACACGCACACACACACAAACCAATTGCGGAATCAGTTAAATTAAATTCGAAAGAAACCACTAGCAAACTCTTTAATTCCTTTTACGAATCACTATCCAAAATCTTAATGCCTGATTTAATGAATCAAAAAATTTGTTGAACTCGAAAGTACTACTGTAAACCCTAGGATTAGTGATCCTGACCAACTAAAAAGTATATTTGGAACTAACTCAGTTGGACGGAGGGCATAAGGAATTTAACCAACTTATGTTTTGGGTTTTTGTAAACACATGACCAAATGAGATAGTAAAAACGTCATTTCTATACGTCTCTCATCAACTTATTACAGGTAGCATTAGCGTGTTATGTAACACGTTAATAAAGAGTTAGTAGTGATAGTAATCTGTTCCCATCCATGGTGGAAATCATCAAATCTACACTATTACCGATTAGGCTTGGAAAAGATAAGAAAGAGTGGAAGGGAAGACGGACACCGTGAGTAATGAAACATGGAATATCTTTTGGAAAAAAATGTAATGGAGTAAATTATTACAATAATTAGTAATTGAGGCCTCACCTTGAGAACCAAATAAAAATAATGGAGCGAATGGAAAAAGAAGAGACATGTCAAAAGAAAAGGAGGAATGGAGGTTCCCTGGAAAATGTCGTAACTATTTACGTCATCGTATACTATACGTCATCAGTCATGACTCCATCTCCAGCTTTACTACTTCTGTTGTGGCATCATCTCAAATATTTTTGGTCTGTCTCTAGCTGCTCAAGTTGAATAGGCGTCTAGCAAATATTTTTTAAAAAAATGGATGAAAATATTTACTAGGAAAGGGTTCAAAAATCTTATTTATTAGAAAAGGGCATCAAAACTAAATAATAATAATTAAAAAAAGTTTTCCTCAGCGTTTCCCTGCCCATGATATGGAAAAGTTTGAGGTGGACAGGAGCCGGGACTAGACTATTGGAAATTCCAATTTGGAATAGGAAAATGACTGCAAAAAATGTGAGGCTGAATTTTTTTAGGGGAAGGAAAATATAGTAGATTTAAGTACAGATAAGCAGAGTGTGTAAACGTGTGAAAATTATTTATTTTGTAGAGAGGGAAAAGAAGAGACGTCAATGAGGTCACATCATAAGACTCGGAACAATTTTGTCTTACCTCTGAGTGTGAGCAGGAAAAAGGAGGAAGAACAACAAGTGACCCTTCAACCTCTTAAAATTTTTAACGTCTTATTGTCCCTGTTGCATTGGTCATGGTGATTAACACCCAAGGAGGAAGATCATGAAAGGTCTTGACGTCATTGGGTCTTGGTAAAATCCAGTACCCCAGTACCCGACCCAGTACCCAGTACCCAAGTGTCCCAGTACCCAGTACTCGACACAGTACCCAAGGAATCATAGTAAAATCCAGTACCCGTGATTATGTGTCATAATATCCAATACTGCAATATTCGGTCTAGGTATATCTGACCCCAGTCTACTTTGCCCTTTTGCTTAAGCATACGGTCAAATTAATATTAATTCTAGACCGTTTATAGTTGTAGAATGTTTACGTTTGAAACAGACACTTAAAACGTCTCACTATAGTCTGGTCTGGTCATATAAAGTAGCATGGAAACAGGGAATGATTGAAAAATACATAATTTATTAAAATTGACCTACGCATATTCAAACTATTTTACTTTAATGTTTAATTGCATTTGCTGTCACATGTTACTTACGTTTAGTTTTCATGACTTATAAATTAATTGCAAACTAAGTGAACGAAATTGTTATTTCCATTTTTAAGATTGATAATTAAGTTCCTCTTTGAATGAAGGGGCGTAGGAATTTGAATGTAGACTACTACTAGTATGGTGGTTGCATTAATTTGTTCAAAGCTCATACAGTAACATCCCTACCCTACTCATCCTCTAAAAGTTTCAATAAAAGTTGCATCATAATTATCCTGACGGATAATTGGAAGTGAACCACCGACCAAGGTTGTTTGTTTTGTTTGGAAATG
>WJFB01002946.1:4921-15659 GCA_009870185.1 Pygmarrhopalites habei
AGAAGATTTTCCAAGGATTTTTTTAACCGTGACTGGCTGATGTACAGTACTTCAACCAACAGTCTTTTCTGTTTCCCATGCTGTGTCTTCTCATCATTGTCCGTCTCACCCTGGAGCGACGTTGGTAAAGTTGGGTTCCGATGCCTTGCCAAGACATCGAGGGGGTTGACTCGACATGAAGGTAGTCCCATGCATTTTTCAAATGCTCAGAGATGGAAAAGCTACCAAAATCGTATAGAAACCTATCAAAATATAAATCGTATGTACGAAAATCATGCTGAAAACGAAATTAGCATATGGTCGAAAATTTTGAAGTGAGTTTTTGAGGTCAAATTTTTATCCAAGAATAATTTGCCATTTAGAGGTGATTCAAACAATATCGAAGAAAAACATTGTGGTTTATTTTTGAATCTTATCAAATTTACTGCAGGTTACCATGCCCCACTAGCAGAGTATTTGCAGAGAATGAAAAAGAAAAGCGCGTCATATTTATCCTCTGATACACAAAACGAATTCATTTCTCTAATTGGTGGCCAGATAAGACAAAGTATTTTTGATTCAGTCAAACGTAGACAGTATTTTTAAATAATGTTTGATTCGATGCCTCAAAGAAAAATCAGGTCAATCAGTGTGTAAGGTCTGTTGCGTGTGAAACATCGGGGTGTTATATTGAAGAAAATTTTGTCGATTTCATAAATACAGAACGCCAGAACGAGGAAAAACCTTGCAGATGTGTTGATGGAAAAAATTAAATCCGACAAGTTAGACATGGATTATTGCAGGGAACGGGGTCATGATGATGGACCGAAAATGTCCAGGGAGTATAGTGATGTACAGAGACAAATATGCGATAAATATGCAAATGTTGAACATGTACCATGTACTCCACATTCATTAAAGGTCGGCAAAAATGTGTGCTCCAAAGTGACTGAGGCTAGTTTGACAATGGGTTCCGCGCAGAATCTGTACAATTTTTGTCAAAGTTCCACGGATCGATGGGGTTTACTGGTTAATGCTACAAAAACCACCCTCAAGCCTCAATGTGACGTTAGATGGTCCAGTAAATGGGAAGCTATCAATTCTTTATTTGAACAGTTTGCTGAGATTATTTCCCTTTTGACTAGAATTGAAGAAAATAAGTCTCCAGATAATTTAAATTCAGAAACCGTAGCTGGTGCTAGCTCGCAGCTCACTGCCATTAATAGTTTCCGATTTTTGTTGTCATTAAAGGTTTGGCAAGAAATCTTACGTCACACTGAGACTTGTAGCAAAGCGTTGCAAAATTCAAGCTTAGATATTGAACGGGCATCTAAACTGGTCAAGGGACTGCTGAATTGGGTGAAGGGGTTCAGAGAAACTGTATTTATTTTTTGTTTGAAAGAATGTGTAACCAAGGTCAAGCGTATGGGACTTCCTTTTATGGGTGGGTTTGCTCCTAGTCGGCCGGTTAGGCCGAACACTGATATTGGTAATACTACGGAGTTTGCAAATGCACGAACCCGCTACAAAAATTTTCAAATAGCATATTTTAATGTAATTTTGGATAATATGGTCTCGGAATTTGGAGATCGATTCGACAACTTAATGAACTTGCGAAAAATTTTCATTTCTTTGGAGCAGTGGTTTGAATCGCATGAAAAGTGAGAAACTGGAAGTGAAGGCAAAGATATTGGCAAAGTACTACCCCAAAGACTTGACAACTATCTCGTTTGCTAACGAAGCTAAATTTTTAACATCGCTCATTTTGCCTTTTTTACCTGGCTCAATATCCCTGGCACAATTGGATGCCCTTTTAAATATATTACATCAAAATGATTTGATCAGTGTATTTCCTAATATAGAAGTAGCTTTGCGAGTATTTTTGACACTTCCGGTTTCAATTGTTTCGAATGAAAGAACGTTCAGTAAACTAAAACTCATTAAAATTTTTTTGCGTTCTAGCATGGGTCAAGAAAGGTTGTGTAACTTGGCTATCATATCTATTGAGAAAGATTTGGTTGAAACTTTGAATTTTGATGAATTTGTATGACAGTTTGCTAGTTGTAAGGTGCGCAGAATTAAGTTCAACTAGTTTCCAAAGAGATTGTGTATATGTGATCTGCTGTTTCATAAGTATTGTAATTTGTCAAGAAATTACTCCGTTTGTAAATAAATTTAACTTTGTTATAGATTTCGCCTTTTGCGTTTTAAATTTTTTGGACATCCATATTGAAATTAATAATCACAGTAGTGAGGTTTGGCTACGTCCAAACCGGCACTTATGATCGGACAAATGTCACCTGACATGATGTGACATAGCGACAGTGAACTTGAATAAAGTTTTTTTTTTCTTCTTGTCAACCGCCATTTTGGTTTTTCAATGGGGCCGTACAACGAAAATGGGGCCGTGCAAAGTAGTTCGGGCCCTCCGGTATAAAGTTGGCACGGCGGGGCTGCAGTCAGTAGTAACTGTCGTCAACTGTCAGTGCTGGAGTGAGTGGGAAATAAGTACGATATTTGAGGGTCTTTATGCAAAATACTCAATTCCCTTCCCAACGTTTGTCATTTCTGACGTTGAAGTGAAAATAAATTCGTGGACTTGTCGGGGACTCTACCGCGACTCTAGGGAAGATGGACATTGACGTGACGGTGACTTTGAAAATCCAAATTAATTTTACATCCAGCTTTATGTAACTCCCAATGTCATTGGACCAATGACAGTTGTACAAAGAAGAAGAATCTCTTATTCAATATACAACACTTTGAATGACAAGTTTTCATTGAAAACCACTACACAAAAAAAATCATACTTTATGTCCATAGACTTGCCAAGTTAATAAAAAATAATTTGGCACAAATGATGCACATCATCATTCCACTGACCATAAAATCCACGCGAAATATGCATAAAATGACGTGCGGGCAGTTAATTCTGTGAAAATTGGCGAAAACATGAAATTTTGCATTTTTACTATTTAATTTCCATATACTAAATACTAAAGTTAAATTGAGTACACTAAATTAAATATTTCGTTCCATAAATTGACCGTCCACACACACAATCTACGAATCAATACATTTCCATTCTTTCAACACACACGCACACAATTTTAAGAAAAACACACAGACACAACACAATTATAAGAACAACACACACACAATTCGAATAAAACGGCCCATCCTTAATCTGAAGAAGCTGAAGACTACAACATCTTGTAGTCTCTCTCTCTACACACACACACAAACAAATAAAAATTGTTGTGAATTCATTCACAAAACACGAACGGGGAATTGAGTCCACTTACTCTCCTCAAATATCAAACAGAGGAAAAGTTGTAAAAAGTGAAAGAGAAATGTGGATATAATTGATTTCAAATTGCTCCATATTGTTTTAAAACCCCATCACAATATTTGCATTCCAAATACACACATCACGTACCACAATAACAACAACTACAACACTGATTAAATGTTCCTCTCTCTCTCATCCTCACTCCTTCTTTAGTTGTTGTTGTTGTGTGTGTGTTTGTGTGTAGAATCTCAAATTCCTGCTCCCCTGTAAACCCTCACAGCAACGACAACAACAACAATTACAGACGCAGAAGCTTAACTACCAAACACCCTTTTAAAAATTTTTTGATTGTAGTGTGTGTGCCTACGTGTGTGTGTGTAGAATCCATACAATTTGCGATTTGTTTTATATTTTGACTTCCCCCAGTTTTCACTCTCCTGACCCAGAGCAAAAAACAAGTTGACTATGCAAATTTGGAATAACTTCAACTCATCATCCAAACAGGCTTAGACACACACACACACACACTCATGTCTCTCACATCTTCCTACTTTATGTCTCTGCACGTTGCCACAGGTGGCTAGTGGCACAGATCTCAATGCAACAAATTCCCCTCCTCTTCTGCTCCTCTAATTCATTCACCTACTCCTCCTCTCCCTTTGAACCACACACACACACACAATCAAAAGCTGATCAAACCGCTTTCTCTCTCTTTTCCCAAGCGGCTTATCCCCCTCCTGTACTGCACAAGTAAGTGTGATGTGTGATTTGTGTGTGCCTAACTGATAAGTAAGGTGGTTTTTGTGAATTTTGTAGAACTGACGATGAGATGAGAAACGAGTTGATCTTCAACCTTTGGTCAGGGCAGAGAAGAAGACGTGTCAATTTAGAGAGAGAGAGAGAGAGAGTAACAACAAGGATTTTTGCATGACTCGTCCCTACGCAAAAATCATTTCCCTTTCGTCTGTTCTTCCGTGTGTGCCTCAATTAAATTCATCTCTCTCTTCCTCTCTAATTTTCTCATCCTCATCACTCATCGTGAATCACGCACCGTGATAAGAACTTGGAATTTGTCGGGACGAATTTGAATAAGCGTGTGTCTGTGCTTTACTGTGTAATTTAAATTTTCCCTCTGGACAAACTGAAGATGCAAAAAATCGGATTAATCGGCGTGTGTGGTCCACTCCTCCTCCTCCTTTATGTACAAGGAGTGATGGGCTGGAAAGAACCGAGAAAGTCTACAACCTTTCGACCTCCACTCATTCCTTATAATGTGACCTCGACCTACAAGAAATTGGCAAGAGGTGGACTGGCCCATGGAGGAATTGGCGGTGGGTTTTCGCATGGAGGAGTGGGAGGAGGAATCGGAGGAGGACTTCATGGCGGAATTGGAGGAGGAGGAGGAATCGGTGGTAGCAATCATTACCCAGGTCATTTGTCCGCCTCGTCAGTTGGGAGTGGTCATGGTCACGGAGGAAGTCAAGAATGGCAATCCCTAGCTTTGGCCTTTGACCTTCCATCAGCTCTAGTTGTTTTTGGTGCGACAGTTATATTCATCTCACTCTCAACCTTGATTTACCCTTTGGTTGCAAATAGAAGGAAAAATGGGAAGGAAGAAGGATGGGAGAGGAAAAGTGACAAAAGTGATGAAGATCATTCGAGATCCTATCACGTGGCTGGACTGGCGGGGACTGTTTTGAAGGGAGTTGAGAGATTCATGAATGAATATGGACAATAGATGAAGAAGTGTAATTCAAAATTAATATGGGAGGCTTATTAATACGGGATTAATAGGACAAGACAAATTCAATAATTTAAGTGTACAAATTTGTGGAGCTTCAAAGAGAGAGCGACGGGGATGTGTGTGTGTGAGAGAGAGATTAATTCTAATTTTTTGTGGGCCAGAAACATGAAATAAAGATGGTGGACTGTGAGTATTAAAAATAATGGAGCTTTTTTTAAAGAGAGATTGTCTGTCGGAGAATGTGGATTTTGTGAAGTTTGTAATGTATTATTATTTATTTATTTATTAACAAAATCCCTGCATGCAGGATTTGTTGTTCTTGTTATTAACTGTTTGCTATTTACTGTTCTAATTTATTTTACAATTTATTTATTAAATATTTACGTATACTTGTATACCTAACTTATTTTGTACAGCCATTAAATACACTATACCATATTTATTGGACGTTGAAGACAAAAGTGGCAAATAGAGGCTACAATGAAAATGAAAAAAAAGAACCTGCTCAAAAATAAAACTTGTTTTTAATACCAGAATGTAATTGATACGCTTATCTACTTAGAAGGAGACTCCTTTGCACTTTCACTCTCCATGTTTTTTTGACAAAAACTACTCGCATTTGACAATATTAGTTCTGACTCAGAACTTGTGAGTCATAAATGTCTGAGTCTGAATTATCCACAGGATTCATTGAACACGTGATAGAATGTGATTTAATGCATAAACGAAGAACATTTTACATGCTTTCTGTAGAACAATGCGAGAACTTACAAAGTAACGGGAGAGTGGGCAGATAATGAAGACGAATGGCTAAAAGAATGGGTTTTGATGTTTGCCGGGAGACGAAAGCGACAAAGAAAGTGATTAATGATTAACTAGAATGTAGTACAGAGATGGATTAAGGAAGCTAAGGAGTTGAGAAGAGATTTTTTGCATAAACTTTGTACTATAAACAATGGACATGGGTTTTACAAGCAGAAGTAGGGATTTGGCTTCCGGGGGACAGAAATTATCTGTGTAAAATATGATTACTTCAAATTTATGTCCCAGTCTTCCTACGGCAACTAATCTCTCATCATATTCTGTCGCTGTAACATCATTTTACATTGATTTACTCAGTGTTTCAAATGGATAATTGGAACGGAAATTTTGCTCGGCCCATAACCTGGCCATTGTGACTGTACTATGCCAGTCTTTTGCAGACGAAGACGTTTTCCAAGGAAGAAGTACACACACGAAGACTACGTGAAATTAATGTGACAGATGGAGAGGAGTTTAAAAGGTGTTTTCCGTAAGTACACACACAGTATCTTTGTCCTGTATAGGAAGTAAAATGAAGGAAATCAATGTCAACATAAACACCAGGCATTAGAATTGCAACACTTTATACACCACAAGTTAAAATTGTATTCTCAAAAATTTCTACATCGACTCAATGTCATTGAAAAGAAAATTGTGCGCTGGGTGAAAAATTTTTCCTCCCTCGTCTCCTGCTACAACCTCTCTTTGAATAAATGACTATGACTAAAATTTGAGTGTCAGAGTGTCGACCGGATTATTTACACATCGCCATGCGTCAGTACTGTTAAAATATAAGTGTTATGTACACTCCGTTTCAGTTTCATATTTCGAAGAACGATTCATTCACATTCCTTACATTGGACTCGGTTCGATTTGAGGATAATACTAGGGTACGTAATACCCGGTTTCGGTTAGTCCGTTCCAGCCTATTTAATGAATACCGGTATCAACATCGTGTCAAAACGTATGGACGGCTAGATCGTTTTATACAATGACTATGAACACACTTTATGTCACCAGGACTTTTGCGAGTCAAAAATATATTGCCACATTTGGCTATGACGTGACACGTAATGTATAACATTCAAACATTGACTATTTTTTGTGTAGGTGTTTTTGGGTATTGGCCAAGTAGAGTCAACTACTGCATTACGCCTACCTCTCAATTCTGTTTAATTTTAAATAAATTTAACCTTTCACCGAATTGCATATCTCAAGACGTTATTAGTAGGTTTGGACAATTTCCTGCCTATTGACACCAGTCTCGACTCTTCATGTCCAACCAATCAGAAAATGTACTTGAAAATCAACAATATTTAAAAAAATCTGTGTGTGTGTGTGGAACCATGTGGTTCGCATGATGTCAGACGACCATCAAAATTGAGAGTTGTGGTTCAAAATTGACATAAAATTGTGAGTAGAGACCTTAACTTAAGGCTCTTAAGTCCCCTAAAATACAATTTGGTGTCAAAAACTCCACGGAATTCTGCCCAAATATTGAAAAAATCCGAATTTTGAAGAATTGTTAAAATTAGAGAGTGGGAAAGAACAAAATGTTGACCCGCAAGGATTTGAAGTACAATTTCAAGGTTCTGGAAATCCTCCGTCAATTCCATGTTTTCCCGTTCCAATTCAACTCCGCCACTGGACAGCTGAGAATCAACCACACAATTTGGGGTCAGCTAATTTTCAAACTGTGGCAACTGAGTGTGACATGTCACGACCTCAATACGGTCAGGGTCACTGCTCATTCTCTAGCGTTCACAAAACCACGATCATGTTACTATAATGACTGTGGCTTCAGTTTCATTCTCCGTTTTCAGTTACATGCATTGGGAGGTGGGTGAATGGAACGCTGTGACCCGAGAGCTGTTCAACGAATTTTGGAAAGTTAAAGGTCAAATGTCAATTCAGTCTGAAGTCTTATCGTAACAATTTATAGATGAAGATTGAGATTCTCAAAATCTCGTTCTTTTTCTTTCTTCTCTTTCCAGACATTCCTAGTCAGTCAAAACTGGAGGAGGACGTGAAGGATGAAACCGGGTCAAGTGGCGACCCTGACGACGCTGCGCAGGAGACAAACGAGAGAGAGGTCAACCAGAAGATCCTACCAGGAGATACTCATTTCGTACCCCCCTTTCATGCTCTACTCTTCAACATTCAACTTCGGTTTTTTCTATATCGTTGACCCAACCCTGCATACCCTCCTCGTCAATTCTTTACCCGCTTCGGCGCACTTTACCTGGACAATTTCCTGTCTATTCCTGGACACCCTGAGTCTCTGCATTTACCTTTCAATCTGTTACTTTATATCCTTCTTCCTCTTGTCCTTCATGAATAGTCTCGTCCTGGACATCGATTCTCAGTCACTTTTGTACAGCCTCTGGACAACAGAAGTTGTCCCGAACGAGCTGGAAAAACTGGTAAAAGCCAGTAGACGTCGCCACCTACAACTAGCGGTTAGAGTAAGGTTGAGGTGGACAAAGCGCCTCCTGATGCGCCTCCTAGGCTACGCCCCCTTTGAATCCAATGTTGCCGTGAATTTTATCCCTATGCACACACACACAACTCTCCTCCTCACAGTTTTGTCATTCAGAAATAAATTCACATAGATTTGTGTGTGTGTGGCTCCTTATTTTTTCAAGTAATGCTTAGCGAAGCCTTAGAATTTCCGATACTCATGTTTACCTTGAGAGTAAAGAAAAAGTTTCAACTTGAATTTTATATTAACGGTATCAAGTTTTTTTAAAAGAAATTTGTTATTTAAAGTCTCCTCTACCTGTGAGACCTTGGACTGGGATCAATAAAGCTACGAGTCCAAGTCCATTGTGCCTTCAAATTCATCCCTTGCATTTGGCCCCGATTATTGGACAAAAAGACTGTCTTTTCGTTAATATTTACACTCCGAAGGTTAATCTTAATTCTATAACAAATTAACTTAACCGGGACAAAAGGTGCTGTTGCCTATACTAATTTATATTCATGGAGGCTTTTTTATCACAGGTAACGCAAATTAATAAATAATCACGATAATTCAATTAATTTTACACAGTTAATGCAGGAGGAGCTTCAGAAAATGGTGGTGCGTACCCTCTCAACAATGACATAGTCGTGGTGACACGGAATTACCGTCTGGGTCCACTTGGTGGGTAACTGACTCAAATTCTTTAGAGTTTTTTTCAAAAATAAGTATATGGCATTTTTAAACAACAAGATGGAAGATTTTACGTATGCTTTAAATAAATTAATTGAATCAAAAGAAAAACCATTTGCTTTTCTGTGTCCATTTTATTGTGATTGTTCAAAATTTCAATTATGAAATGTGAAAAGGAAGCAGCCATATATTTGATGCAAACAACATTAACTATTCAAAAATAATTGAATTAAATTCCAACCACATTAAATCCTGGAAATACCCTTTCTGCATCCCTTAAAAAGATTTGGGAATGGATTCCTCCAGTTCTTCTTTCTCGATCGCTGGTCGCTTTTAAGTAGTGCTCTCTGTACAGGAATTCACCTTGAAATTATACCAGAATGTAGCATAATTAAATAACTAATCTCAAAGAAAAAGGGAAATTTTATTTCCACATTCTGCTGCTTATCCAGATAAACATCCATTTTATTCTCTCCAGAGAATCCCTTCATCTTTCCCTTCACAAGGCTCCAACGACGTTCAATTGTATTGGTGTGAATATTTGGATCATTAGGATCAACAAAATGGAGTGAATGGGTAATCTCAAAATGTTCGAAACCACCACGTTGAGGCAAGTCCAATTGCTTGTACACCCTAGCACCGTCATGCATGATGATGGACTCGAGATGAATTGTTTCTTCTATGATATGCCACAATGTTTCTCCCCTTCGATCCGGAACTATCCTCAAAAATCCTTCCTTGGTATCCCGACATATACCTGTATATTAAAAACCTCATCTCAAGATCCAATATTTGGATCATTAGGATCAACAAAATAAAGTGAATGGTTAATCTCAAAATGTTCGAAACCACCACGTTGAGGCAAGTCCAATTGCTTGTACACCCTAGCACCGTCATGCATGATGATGGACTCGGGATGAATTCTTTCTTCTATGATAGGCCACAATGTTTCTCCCCTTCAATCCGGAACTATCATCAAAAATCCTTCCTTGGTATCCCGACATATACCTGTATATTAAAAACCTCATCTCAAGATCCACCACTCACAAGGCTTCCTCACTCGCTGTAATACACGAATTGTGCTGTATGGGGTAGAAAGCACCCTTGGGGCTCCCTGACAACGAAATGGATAGTTATGAGTTTTCGTTTTTTGATTTGACCTCTACAGGTCACTTGTGACCTTACCGGGAGATTGGATCAATTTTTTGTCGGATGATTCTGAAACTGGACAGAAAGCTATCGTAGACTTTCTTAGTAAACGTTCATATGGAAGACATTCTGGAAAATTGTGTTTCGGGGGTAAAATGACCTTTGGTGACCTCCGTAGGTCCTCCAGTGAAGAATTTGGGCAATGTACAGAGAAACAATGATTGGCAATGTATTTCGACATCAGTATAATTTTTTTCAGCTTTTTATATCGAGAGGGGCTGCTGCTACAGTCCAATTTGCAAACTGACCCCTGGAGGTCACAGGATACGTCAACAAATAATTTCCTGAAAAATCTTGTTTGAAAATTGCGAACGGTATGCTCAATTGGCGACCACGAAAGCGTAGTAACTTTGGTGACCTCTGGAGGTCATGGAAACCAATTTACAGGAATGTGTCCCATATGAACATCAATTAGGAAGGTCCAAGGATGCTTTCTGCTCGGTTTAAGAAAAATCGGGAAAAAATTGATCCAACCTTTCCTGTAAGGTCACAAGTGACCTGTAGAGGTCCAATCAAAGAACGGAAACGAATGACTATCGATTTCGTTGTCAGGGAGCCC
>WJFB01002947.1:0-15659 GCA_009870185.1 Pygmarrhopalites habei
GGGAACTAAATGTGGATCAGGTTAGACGTTGATCCGACGATTTTCTATGACGGGGTCAAAATTTGACATGTCATAGGTGCCACCCTTGGCCACTTTTGACCTTGACATGGAAAAAAATTGTCCTCCACCTATCCTGACCAGAATTTCATCCTCTTCTCAATGAGCCCACTCCCATCAAAAATCCTATGTCAGCAAGTGACGATTCCTCCGGTTCTTTGGTGTCAGAACCGGGATTTTCGTGAAAAACCGTGGATCCACTCGTGTTACACGGTCATATGACCGTGTCCGACATTGGTTTTTGTTGAGAGTAGACTCGTTGAAAAGAAGAAGAGTTCCCATTCATAATGAGCCCTCTCTCGAGTCACCACTACGACGAGGTCAAAAGTGGCCAACGGTGGGGCCAATGTCATGTCAACTTTTGACCCTGACATACGATTTGACCCAGACTACTTTTATTTGGTTAGGAACTTTATATCCTTCACAACGAATCTATCCCCGTCAAGATTCTATGTCGGGAACGGTCACAGGACCACTTGACCCGGGACGACCCCACCAAGAGGCACCCCCATGTCAACTATGGACAGGGGTGTCCAACCTTTAAAAATAACATCGTACATTTTGACCCATACGAATTCCATCCCAAAAAGTATGATTTGGGCAAAATTGTGTCACGGACCCACCCGTGACACCATAAGACACTAAGCCTATTTTAATAGTTGAAAAAAGTGGGGTCTTAGCGGTCACAAGCTGGCCACAAGGATCCATGTCATGTCACACACCCTAAACCTCATGTACCTGGACCACCATGTCCTTCCCTACTCAGGAAGGGTAAAATGGTCAAAAATTGTCAGCGAGTATTGTCAGGATGGACCATAATGTCCAGCAAAACCTTGATTTTAGACGATTTTTGGTCATTTTTGGGACCCCTGCCATATGGACACCCGGTGACCTACTGATGTGGGACCAACGTCACAAATTTACCTTTTTAGTTGGGTTTCAGGAACCGTCCACGTTTTTGAAAAATATCACTCCTAGCTCATGCTATGGTCATACAAAGTTGTGACCTTCTTTCTGGCCCACCCTGTACATACGAGGAGAATAAATCCAAGTCAGTCAAAAGAAAAGATGTTTTTGAAAGGGTGACGTAGTCTTTCTCTTTAATTCTTTCCTTTCATTTTCTCTGATAATTATAATGACCACAATTTGTATGGAATGATTTTCATTGCCCAGTTTCTGGAGAAGCATCAAGTGGATTTTGCATAAACGTCAGTCAATACTCCTGACTACGTTACCTGAGAGATGAAATTTAGCATTCAAAGCCACAAAAGAGGTACCTTGCCAAAACGACCATTTAGTTTCCTCTAAATGCATGAGGCTCCACACACACGCACACATCTTAAATAGGTACATGGAGGTTGTGTACACAATATTTCAATGTGTGATTAAATAAATGTACCGGAGAGAATCAGAGAAAATTTCTCAATTTCAGGGTAAATTCCCCACATCCCAGCACTAAATAGATGATATCCAACAAATCAGTGATACAGCCTCAACTTGAAAGCTTCAAAGTCAGCATTTGAGAAATCCATCCAAAATATATTAACAATATACATACAACATGTAATATAATAATTTCTCTTGGCTTTTTTCCATCTCATCTAATTGTGTGTAACACACTATATGTGTGTGCACCAAGTGAAAGCCTCCAGCCCCCTTCCCCCCCGTGTGTGTGTGTGTTTGTGTGGGAAGATGATCAAGACAAAAATGAAAGGGAAACTTTCCCCCTCCCCGTTATGCATGCACTTGTGCATTTGCATATTTAATTACCCGTGTCGGTGAAGAAGGAGGAGATGCACTGACTGGTGTACTTATACACCATGCAGAATTGATTTACGAGAGAACAGAATGAAATTTTTCATAAAAAAATACATTTGATGTACCATTAACACTTTTGAAAGAAATCTGTAGACGATGTGATCAGTATTTAGACTGTGTAAACACACTTTGTGCAACACTTGTTGAATAATGACAATTATGAATGCCCCATTTCCATCAGGCTCTCACACCGACAACAACAAAAATAGTTGCAGCTTGGATGCAAAGATAAATTTAGAAAACGCAAAATCCTTGAACAAAAAATAAATACAGAGGAATGACCCTAGCCCAGTGCCATTCAATAAATCCCAATTTTTTACATTCAGTAAAAGCTACAAAGAGTGTACAATTTATGGTTGAATAAGCTAAAAGAATGTTGTGTTTCGTGCACATTGAAACTTCAACTCATTCAGTCTTACGTGTGTGTGTGTGATTTTGAGATGCGTACTTTAAGATCAACTTTCCATCAGACATACATAACACGGACATGGAAGGGAAAAGCCCGAGAAAGGAATAACCATAAAGTCAGAGTTAAAAAGAGAGAGCGGAAAGATAGAAAGCATATGAAATCTCATCCCCATAAGAATTCAAGAATACTTTTTCACTCCACACAAACACACACAGGATAATAAAGGGAGAGTAAAAAAGTGCCAGCCACTCCATCCATGTTATATTTCCAGTGTGTGTACGTGTGTGTGTGCAGAAACAACAACATTAAAGCAGCAGCATTCATATTATGCACTTTTTCCCCTCCTCCTTCCCTACAATCTACAATTGTGTGTGTGTGTGTGTGTGTGGACCCTGCAACAAAAAATGGAACAATACACACACAAAAAATTAGATTTATTTGTTTACTTTGGATTTTTACTATATTGGATCGAAATTTGTGAAGTTGTGTATGTGTCTGCTTATATATATTTCCTTTTTGGATGTAGGATTTTATTATTAGACTGGTCTGTGTGTCTCATTCCAAAATTCCCTTTTTCCCGAGAAATTTGAGAGGAGATGGCCCGGAAGAGGAGGATGAGGAGGAGATGAGGGTGATGATGATGGCCGGGCTACGCCAGTTGGAGAGTGAATGTCATCGCCTTTTACACCTATTTAGCCTCTCCTCCTCCTCACGAGTTGGCAGTTATTTTTATGTCGTGGCTAAAATTACTCTCCCTTGGATCCGTTCCCGTCGAGTCGTCGACTATTTCTTAGGAAATTCCATTAGCGTGACACTTTTCCAATGAAAAAAATTCTCCATAAAAATGAAAATTTGCATATTTCTCTCTGTCCCTTCCTGGCTACACACACACTCTTTTCATTTCGAGTATCCTCACATAAAAGTGACTTTAATAATTACACATTTTTCTTGAACATTAAGAATATTACACTTGTGTTTAGGGTCTGTGGAGTTTTCGAGTGCATTTTTGTTTAATGAGAGAGAGATTTTTTAAAACTTGGATCATAGATCAACCACCCCCAGAAAACAGTTTTTATAAAAGAATAATGATGTTTTTGAAAAAATTGTTCAGTTTTCCTAAACTACACTCTCACCAAAAAGAGACAGGACTATTCCTTTGTGCTAAACGAGCAAAGTTACAAGTCACCGATGCTCCGTTAGATTTTAAATAGTAATGAGTATTAAAGTCATTAAATGGGTCTGTAAAAAAAAGTTTCTGCCCAATTAAAATTGGAAAAAAATGATTTTGATAATGAACATGTGAGAGTGCGGAATACTTGTCGGGGACTGTTGTACCATTTTGCAGCATCCAAATGATTATGATATGAATTTAAATTTATTAGTAATGACTGTTTCCATTGGGGAAAAGAAGGAGAAAATAAGAGAGTAAACTGTAAGAAAGTGAGTGTGTGTGTCATGCCATATGCACGCAGCCGGCTTTCCTGGCATCGTCCCAGATCCGGATTTTGCACGCCACTTTGGGAATTTGATTACGGATAAATTTCTGGAAATTTATATAAGCAAGTCTTGGAAGGAGGGGACAAACAAACATTCATTCCTGCTCAGAATCCCTGGTATTTATGGGTAAGGGAAATGTCCACGAAAAATTCAGAAAAAAAGACTTGTTTAGCATCCTCGTGAAAAACGTAAGGTGCATTCCTATTCGGACAAAAAACACAATTTTTATGACTCTTTTATCTTCTTTCCTCATTATACATATTGTATTTTTATCTGGAGGTGAAATATTATCACTCAAATGCAATGATCCCTGCCTCGAAAATTCTTTTGAGCTGGTGTAATCCTCTCCCCCCTCTAATTGATGATGACTTGTCATAATCTAAATCAAAACAAGCCAAATCTCCAGAAAATAAACTGAATAATGTGTACCACACACAAAGAGACAGTTTTTCAGACAAATCCTGTGATTACTACTCCCTCCCTCAACTGTGAATCAACTTTTTTTCCAACATGGATTTTGTGACTGACTGGATGATATCCCTTGCTTATTTATAAAGGGGAGAGCAAAAAATTTTGAGGAAAAAGTTGTAAAGTAAAGATCCTGCCAAGGACTCTTTCTCTGCAACGTAATAAAAATCCGGGAAAGTACCATTTACGATCAGTTCAATTCACTACATATTATTATGTGTATGTTGGTAATATAAATATAAATAGGTATACGGACTTACATACAAAACATTTTATACTACATCCACATCTAAATAGTTCTTTATTAAAGAAGCATAGCATAGCCTATTACATCAATGATATTCACCAAGAGGAGAAAAAAAGTCTTCACGTCCTGTCGGCTTCTCTACCCGTTCTCTTGATGCAAGAAGGGGCAGAGGAGGAATTTAAACTGTGTGTGTGTGTGACTCTGTCGGTGTGAGAGATGGGGCATTCCTTATTTTTATGCCGCATATTTGAAGGAAGAAACTCAAACAGAGATTCACACACACATTCTCTCACTTTATATCTAGACTGGTAATTCGATGGATGATCCCAAGATTAATGTCCCAATCCTCCGTAACATGTTCCCCACTTTTCCTCAGACACTTGCGTGTACACACACACGCATCTGTAGAGACTCTCTAGTAGAGAGATATATAAAAGGAGTGAAAGTGAATCTGTGGCTCCTCCTCCTCATACAATAAATCACAATTAGCTACTGAATTGATAGTAATATTCGCATATTCCTTTTGAATCAATCCTAATCGAATGTTGGGATACATCATTTTATTTAAGGAAATGATTTTCAATTTATTCCTCATCCCTTACATCATTATGTACTGTAGTGACACTTGTTAAAGACTTGTAAAATGTGGAGTACGCACTAATTAAAATTGTTTGGATACCAACTTGTTCCAGGAAAGAATTTATTTTTCCTTTCTCTCTCTCTCTCTTCATATTTTTTGCTCTTTCTGCCTCTTCTAACACTCACAGTGTGAATGTGAATGTGGAGTAGCTATAATCCTGCGGATATTTTACTCTCTGTGCGTGTCTGTGTATGTGTCACAAGGACAAGACATGGTGTCACCATGATGGTGAGGAAGTACAGGGATACAAGAAGAGAAGGATTTAAAAGACTTTTGCTTCTTCGTTTTTAACTACCTACCGCTTGTCGACTTTAAAATGGTCTCTCTGTTTGTATCAACAAGAAAGAGAGAGATGAAAGTTGAAGGGGATTGTCTCATGCCTGAAAGAGCGTCTTAATATAATAGTGATGGGTTTTTACGGAGGCGGAAGAATAATTTATAGAGAAAACATGGTCAAATCACTCCCAACACCACACACAGATACATTAATTGTAAGAAGTTCCATGAAGAAGTAACCTCAAAATTCTCCGTTTGTCAATCTAAAAGGATCAAGTCACGCATTCAGCACAAGACTCATCCCCGATTTTCTCTCGCTTCAATTGAAAATAATCCGTCTAATGACTAAAAGTCAAAATGGCAATCTTCCTCCTTTATGTACTCAACAACGACTCATGTGTGTGTGTCTGTCGTATGACTATCAACAAATTGAGAAACAATTGTGTAGAGAGAAAACGACCAGAACTCAAGAGTTGAGTCGTCCCATGAATACCTTCTAATTTTATTTTTATGTTCCAGGATATTTATGACGCACAATTTGTATTTTTTTAAAAGAGAAAAGACCATGTCTGAGTATGCGACTCTCTCTGACTCAAGTTCTAATGGAGAACATTAGAATTATTTTTGAAACATCTTATAATGGTGTTTAGTCTTAGTGTGCGTGAGTCTTTTCTAGGTTGAAAATATGTTCAAAATAAATTTTTTTTTGAAACTCAACATTGAGATGGTTCCTGTAAATCCTTCAACTGTGAAATAAATCTAGAGTTGTGGACAGAATTGTGACTTTAACACAGACGGTAGTGGTGTTACAGTAGTCCGAGGAAGGAAGGCCAGAAAACCCATTAAACACAATTGACCTCAATGACCTAGTTGAGATACATACATACGAATGAAGACACATGAAGGAAGAGAGCCAAGTAGCAATTATGTGCTTTTCGTATTTACACTAGTCGCTGTGTAACGTTGATTAGGACAAATGAAGATGAATGGAAAAAATCGGGTTTTCGTTTTTTCAATCTTATAAATGAAATTGGATAATTATTCACAGTTTATCAAAAAATAAAATCGCAAGGAATAAAAAAATTGAAAACATGGATTTACCCAAGCACCAGCCGCAGTGTACAGGACAAGTGCGACAAAGAGTCCAAAATGCCCAAGGAATTTTTTAACTTGAGTAAAAGTTTTACTCTTTGTCGTCCATCCAACTTTTCTTCCCGACTTTGATTCCTCCACACCATCCGCCGTTGCCCCCATATTTAAATATATTTAACTCTTTTTGTCACCTCCAATAAAAATAGTCGCAAATTTTGTCAGCCGTAAAAATGTAATTCATTTGAGAAACACATATTTTATTTATTTTTCAAAATAAAAATTCAACGAATAAACACTGACAACTGTTACAACTTAACTCAAACAAACACACCCCACCCCACACTTCAGTACAATGTAGCTGGGATCATACTGGAATTTTTCTCTCCTTATTTTCAAGATCCCGTCTTGTCACACTTTATTTTTCTTCTCTTTTTTAACTTATTTCAGTGACAAATCGTTACTGACGAATGTCTTTTTGAACAAAACAAATTTTTTTCAGAAGCCACGGGAAACTACATGCCGATTTATTAGTACAAAACTACAGACTTTCTTGTCATGTGGGACATTGATAAATCCGAAATCCGAATTGCCAACCGACATTTGTTCTCTACACATGATCTAGTCCATGACTAAGCGGAGCCAGGTCTGAAGTGTCTTGCTCTTCTTCTTACTCTTGATCTCTTAATTTTAGTTGAGCTACAAACGTGTGAGGAAATTATGTATAATGGAATATTGAGTGAGTCGAGAGGAGAAGGATGAAAGTTCACAGAATCGGTTGAGTAAGTGAGGAGGAGGAGGAGATGGGAGAAGAATAGTTTTGGATTTTATACATTGGGATGAAGACCACGCTCAACCACTCTCCGAAGAACGTTCCTTGTAAATGGTTCTTCTTAACTGTGGGAGAAAGAATTGAGACCGGGAAAAGAATCCTTCTTTTACTTTTTAGATGATGATCTAAGTAGAGTTGAGTGAATGGGTTGGATCTGAATTCTTGTTGCCTGATCATAAGTATACTAGACCGGGAGTTGTGTGTGTTGGGGAGATGCACGTGTTACAGATTTAGAATCTCTCTTGAAAAATTCCGAACCAGCGCAAATGTTTCGGGAGCGCATGTCAATCTTTATAGTTATTCGACAGTTTTCTTGTGGTGGCAAGCCTCTCACTCTCCTGCCCCATGTTTATTGTTTCTGTCCCCCATCCATTCTTTTATCTTTAACATTGTACTAAAAAGAAACAATAACATAACACCAAACACTCTATCTCATTTGCTTACAGGATCACTCATTACCGACTTTCCCCCTAACAACCAGTGAACACAATACAGTGCAAGGGGGAAAGCTAAATACTGTAACATCTTTGGTTATAAAAAATGTTTTTTACTGAGGACATGAAATTCTGAACAATGGAGAAAGATTTTCTCTTTAAAGGATGACAACCATCAATGTTGTATTGTGTTACTTTCTCGTCCTTCAATATTTCTTTGGTATCAAACAGTTTCACGATTTGACTTGAGTCTCTCTCCTTGAACCAATCAACTTATTCCCCTGAGACAGTGACTTTCACCCGAATGTGAACTCCAAAAGGCTTTTACATTTAGTTGAAATGTTTTTGATAAAAAAGTTTCCTGCCAAGGAAAGCTGATGAGCTTGTTTCTCTCCTATTAAGTCTAAGTATTACGACCAAAGAGTACTTATCTAACTTTTATATAGGTACTCTTTGATTACGACACAATGCAGAGGAAAAGGCCCCTAAAGAAAATAAATGGAGAAAGTTTACCCAAAATTGAAACGGATATTATTCATATGCACTTGATACTTTAAGATGCTGTATCGATAATAAAGAATATTTTGGACAATTTTTAACCCCTATGTTCAACATAGTATGTTGTATGTACTAATTGTACCCAATTTTATTGTCATCCTGAAAGAGACTAGCAAGAAATAAATTCTTGACGAAAAATATATAATATACATTGAGGATTGCAATTGTTGAGGAAAATATAATGCGATCCTGGAATAGAATCTGGAAAACCTACAAAGGTTGTAGCCTTGGTCCAAATATTTTTGAGCCAACTCTCACATTCGTACTCCCCTGAATAACCTGTACAAAATATTTGTGTATTAGTTCACTGAAAAACTGTTCAACACAGTGAGTACATATTATTTATACATATTATATTATATTATATGCATCAAAATTGTGTATTTCTCACGGCTTGTTGGAAATCGTGTGACATTCCCATTGACAATTCCAAGCCACCTGATTTGACAAATGCATCAATTCCTTCTAGATTGACTTCTTTATAAACTTTCTCCCTTGCGTCGTACAACAACTGTAAAAGGATATGGATGTTATACTTTATACAAAATTTAAATAGAAAAGAGTTTCAATTTGTTACAACGATTGTCACCTGAAACTCTTGGTTCATTGGATCATCACTGGTACTACATTCGTATGAACCTATTGTCATCAACCCAGTTAATTGTAATAACGGACAGTTACTGACAATATGCTTCACCAATGTTGCAACCTCTTCAGGTGGACAACCGCTTTTGCCTGTCAAAAAATACAGGCGATCAGTCAACTAATAATTACGCTTTTCATAATACATGTAAATTAAGTATTTCTTTGAAAAATTTTAATTAGTAGAGGTAAAAGGCAAAGAAAGTTCAGCGTACTATCTTCTCCACTGGTATTTACTTGAACAAATATAGAAACAGGTTTTGCAATATTCTTCTTTTTCATCGATTCGTTTAAGTAAGAAGCAATTTTTTCCGAGTCAATTGTTTCAATGACACTAATTTTATCCGAAACTGAGAGTAACTTTTTCGTCTGACTCCTCTGGAGGTGTCCAATGAAATGCCAATGAATGTCCGGACATTTTTCCAATATCTGTCGTTAGAAATATACTCGATTTAAAATTTGACAAACACAAGGTCATGAACTATAAGGTAATCATATTATTATTACCTCCGGATCTGATGCTTTCTCTACCAGTTCTTGGACGTAACTGAAAAAAGAACGTTTTAAAACACTCAGCAAAATTGCCACAATTGACTATTAGTTATTAAATGTCCAAAGTCCATCAATTTACTTTTCTCCAAAACAAAGTTGTCCACTTTTGTAAGCTTCAATAATTGATTGTTTCGGTTGTAACTTAGACACTGCAACCAGCCTTGGTAAACTGGAGCTCCTTAAAGTCTGCAATATTTACAAAATTTTTATTATTATTATTGACCTTCTACAGAATGTATATAAAATTAATAATAATTCAAAAATGAATGTCTTACATCAGGTTTTTTGGAGAAACTTGCAGAGATTTCATTTTGCACAAATTTCAAGTTATCACATATAGCAGAGAGGTCCTGTAGCTTTGACTCTGTCATGGTTGTGTGCATTGTTAGCTTTTTTAGAAGGGACAAAGTACGGTAAACCATTTAGATTAAACCGAAATAAGGAGCCAACAAATTATCTAATCCATTGCAAAACTTTGCAATGCAAAGATAACAGAGATTCAAAAACTGTGAACAGTATACCTTAGACTATGTATGGGTGCTGTATTAGTTTCGCAAATCATCTTTGCAGAGTTGTCCTCAAAAGTTATTTTGAGTGAAAACCAAGTTTGAAATTAGAATTCCAGAGTGACAATCCACTTGATCTCCAGGAATCTCTCGGATCAGACACCGTACAAGGTAAGATTTAATATACCGTCAAATAGGGTCAAACTGAAATTTACGAAAAGATTGTTCCTTTGCTAACTTAATTTATCAAAGTCTATCTAAGACTAGACTAGATTTTCATTGTCCATCTGAAAATCACAACGTTCACAACTCAATTTGCAAATGTTTAATTTGTCATGAACCTTTGTTTTCTAACAATTGGAAAGGGATAATGTTTTTGTAACACAATTATTTTGAAAAAAATGATTGTTGACCCCAGTCGACGGTATGATGGGTCTAACTTTGAATTAACGGATTGATTCTCCAACACTGGAAGTTTCAAAAATTTTGTAAATTGTGTTTTTCAGAGTATTCAAGTTTTTTTTATTTTGAAAAACCTAATGTCAATACCCGATAATCGTAACGGACCTTCAAATACTGGCCTTAATGCACATCCGAGTCAGACAACAAGGGTTTTCATAGCTCGAGATTACAGACTTGTAAATCAAATCGTAATAATAAATATTCATAAATATCAGCAACAAATGATCAATATTATATTAATATTCATTTATTTATTTTCTATATAGGGGGTCTCCATCAGATTTAATGCAGATTTTCCTCAGGAGCTGAATGGGAGGGTAAAAAGAATTATTTGTTTAAAAAAACATTTTAAAAATAGTTTTGCAAAATTTTGCATCATAACTAAATGAAATTTGCCTTTTTTAAAAAAACAAAATAGGTGGACCAGGCTGACTACAACCACACAATTTCCCACATAAATATGATGTTTCAGGAGGCTGAAAAATTCACTTGGTAAGACAAAATGCAAATCGAAATTTAAATGGGTTTCAAAACAACAAATTTTAATATTGTTTTTGAATTCTAATACAGGAATACTTTCTGTGAATCGTGTTTTGGGTTTTTATCCGCTAACGTAAGTTAACTCAATTTCAAATCTATAAAAAAAATGATGAGGCAGACTCATTAAATAGTGGTTCAGTACAATTTTCATAGGACAATGTTTACAATTGTGAGGATTTTTTAGATTCGCTGATGATGGACTGGAAACTAATTGTATCTAAATTGTTGTTTGCAGTTACTTTCCTTGTGCCGTGACACAAAATACGAAAAGTGTCTAAAGCGCTTATCGAGGTTTGTTAGTGAGCAAAACAGTCGGGTGTACCTTCCTCGTGGTCTTCAAATTACAGGTAATGATTAAAATTGCAATGATCCAACTTTTCTCATATTATGTAAACATTAGAGAGAATCTTTCTTTTTATTTTTTTATGTAATTATTTTAGATCCTGTAGAAAGAGGCCTACGATGTGTGAGTATACAATCAACAATATTATGCAACACAAATTAAAGTCCAGGTTTTACTTATTATTGTTTTGTTTTGTTTTTGGGTACATTTAGATTGAGATAATTATAATGACTGATCCATCAAAGTCTTAACGGGTTTATAACCCAACAATTAAAATTTTCCAAATGTTGGCGTCAACAATGTACTATCTGACCTATATCTGACCGTATAGAGAGACAAGTTAATAGTCAAGAGAAAAATCAACCTGGAATGAAAATATCTAGAAGAAATTTTGAAAAGACTTAAAGATAACGATGATGGTTTTAAATTAAAAAAGGAAATACAAAGACGGCGAAGATGACTACTCAATCCATTTTCCAAGTCTTGCTGCTGCTAAATACCAAAATGTAATTTTTCCAGACTATAAAACTCTATATAATATATGATAATTAAACTGTGCATAATTTTTAAAAAAAACGTATTAACTCTACTATATATACATGATATATATATAGCTTGTTCAAAATCGTGTATAAGTAATTTTCTTCTGGAGCTGGTTCCGTTGACCGACGTTCGCCATGTGCATTGTATGTGTTAAACCAACTATAATTTATTATATATAACAACATACAGAAATTGTTATTGTTAATAATTATAATCGTCGCAAAACTGTATGAATGTAGAAAAAAATAATGACTATGTGTGTGTACGAATAACCACCGTATTAAGTATAAGTACATTTTTCAAGCGATTAAATATTACTTAATAAAACTGATTAATTAATATAATAATAATTCTATTTGTAGCTGTACTATCTTTGATTCTCATATAAATTTCAGAATGTAAGTACATTAGGCAATATGCATACAGGTGAAAAATAATCCACAATCATTTTGAAGATTCTTAGTATCATGATTCAAACTTTTTAATTTTTTGCATTCTCCTCCATTGATACAAGACGAATACAAAGAAATCCGATGCATTTCACAATAAAGATATATTTTTAAGCACAAAATTAGTAAACGAATGCGAGAATTTCCGAGAATTAATAAAAACAGATCAATGGCTTGTCGAAATTTGTTTTCTAAACGAACAAAGTTGTTCATTAGAAATACAATTAAAACATTAAAACATTTAAAAGATTAAAAAAGTTTGTGCATTTATGATGACTTTCCTCCAGAACAACACACTTCTAATATTTCAGGGTCCATCTCTACAAGTTCGTCTAACTCTGCATGTGTGAGGTCATGAGTAAGACAAATTTCGTCAAACTCATGAGTTCCATCAAACATTTCATACAAAGCTTTAAACTTTTTCCTATGTCTCATCAAATGTTCCCGACTTTCCTGATCACTAAAGCTACTTCCATAGGGAACCCGGTAGGATTTTTGAAGTAGGAGAGTCTTTTCCACTTTCCGAATTATTCCATGGATGAGCCCAAATAAAACTAAACGTCTTTCATCTATGACACTCAGGATGGACTGAAATTCCATTTGATGAGATGACAGTGGTCTTGTTGCTGAAGAAATTGTTGTCGAGGAATTCAATTTGACAGGTGTTGTAGGATTGGAAGAGGTTCTAGATTGGATGGATGAGGAGAGAGAAATATCACTGTATTTCGACTCTATCCTGTCTAATAATAAACTTCGACTGGTTGAAGTAGCTGATATTGTTCGGAACCGAATGCATAGGTCTTTGATTGTCACTCCACGTCGCATGGCACAATAAAATCTGATAACATCCACTAAATGAGGCTTTGTCTATATTAAGGTATTGTTAAGACTTGATTAATTTTGTCATTATTTTAATTAAATATAAGGACATGAATACTGTGTATTTAATAAATGTTTTACATGTTCAACTCGGGATACAAAGCTCAAACATTCTGATTTAAAATCCGCATCTCCGAGGACCAGCTTTGTGTGTAGTAAGGGTGTTGTGCAATAGGTATTTCCGTACAAAAATAAAGGAACAATCTTGATCACACGATAATACAAAAGATTTTGTATACAAGTCTTGACAAGATTTGTGTCCACATCCGCCAAGTTGGCTAAAAAATAATCACAAGGAAAGTACATTATCAAATGTGAGCCTTATAGTGTAGGAGATTTAGAGAGTACGGCGTACTTACCAATTTTGGAAATATGGTTAAATCCATCGACGTAGGGCTATATTGCAAACAACAAGGTATTAAAAAGTTTGTCATAGAATGGGGGATTCAGGTGATTCAGCTTGTACAAAGATGTACTACTTAAACAAAATAATGTACTATTATTTGTTGAGTGGTCAAGTCCCACTTTTCAACAGGATAAGCATCAGTTATAAAGACAGGTACTTCGTGATTATGCACTGGAGGAGGATCACAGACAGTTGCGAGAACTACTTTCAATTTTAATAGACGATCACGAAAAACAATGGAACATTCTCTACTGTAGCTATTGAGTCCATGAATAACATTTTGAAATATTTTTTCAATCTCCTTTTCATGCCCGTTCCTTAGCTTGGATAGATATTCTATTTCAAGTTCCCTAAATTCAATAAAAAAGATTACTATCAATGAATTATTATTTTTTAAACTAACCAATTGGTTAGTAAAAAGATACATTGATGTATCTTTGAATCTTACTTACAAAGAATGGAAAAATTCTGCAAATTTCACTAAAACTTGTTCATATTGTACGGTCCTGGCCCAAGCATCACAAACAAAGCAAGTGTTGAAATAAAAGGCATTCCTCTCATATTTTTCATTCTTAATTTGGATAGGGTAACCCAAAATCTTCTTTCCAAGGGCATTGACAGTCATGGAGAGTCGTTGTAAATGTGTCTTTGGAATAATATATGTAGAGAGAGAATCAAATATTTCTTTCGAGATTGTATCAGGTGGATATTGTGTGACAATCTTTGGCCCAGCTATATGATGAAACTCACTGTACAGAAGAATAACAAATATTACTTTTTTCTACATAATATGTAGAGTAAGTATATTATACTTCAGTTACTGAAATTCAGTACATCATCTAATATTATCGTATTTATTTAATTTCGTCACAAATATTAACCTCAGAAATATAGCTCGAATGGGTCCTTCTCGTCCACATCCTTCAAAGAGCCCTTCATTCTCGGCCACTTGATCGGCCATTTTCACTCTGTAAAATATAAATGTTTATACAAATTATTCAAATTATTTTAATCTGAGAGTACATTGATATGATATCAAAGACAAAGTTGAATATGATAAAAATTTTGTACCTTTCCAAGTAAAGTTACTTGCCATGTTGTTCCAAATGAAACTTCAAGACAAGTTAGAGCTGAGGAACGAAGACTCCAACTATTTAATTGTCCATTTAATTGTGATCAAATGACAAAGAATTTTTTTTTCTGCCGTCTATTCGAGAGTCGCGGCATTCATTGAGTGTTCCATTATAGAAGATAAAGTTTCACTGGATCATCATTTAGTAATTTATTCAGTACTTTAAAGTTCACTAGGAACGTACTATTAAAACAATACTGCAATGCAAGAAATACTCGTTCATCAGTGAAGCATTATATCCTCGTACATATAAGTGAGCTGAGAAACTAAATAATTACTTAATTAATTAGTACATAAATATTTACACCAAAGTAGGGAAATTAAAAATACTGTACGACAAGAAGAACATGAGTTGTTTTGTCATACAATGTTACAAAATAATAATAAAAGTACTAGTAAATAATATAAGTAATTATTTAAACTGTAGTAGGGTAGATGATACATACTCATTTAACATCGAGTATAAATGGCATTTCGTTTTTCATATCATGTGAATATGTTACTTTCATACATAACTTTTCTAAGTTTTATAGAATACAACAAGTCCGACACTTGAAAAATATTGAAAGTATTTTAATTGCGCTATGCATTAGTGCAATGGAGTATCTTCTACACAGGAAAGTAGTGGGCACCTATTCAAATCATGTAGGCCAGGAAGCCCATCATCGTCAGGTTCATAGTTCTGACTCAAACTGAAAAACCTGAAGTCATCGTCAGATTGAGTCAATTGAGTGTCGTACAGCCACAGTCCAGGATCACTAGTTTGTCCAAGTTCGACGGAAGTTGTTGATTTTCCAGGAGAAAAGTAATTTCCAATTTTTGTTTGACTACTGTCCACTTTGGATGATTGACGACGCTTCGGAGCTTTTGATACTCCTTT